>JAVJAQ010005951.1:10603-163032 GCA_032362365.1 Zygogramma bicolorata
TCTCAAAAATAAGAGCATCCTGGAACTAATTTGATGCTTATCAAATTCAATTCAAGAGAGATCATTTAGGAATATATGAAATTATGTCAGGAAATCATATAATCATGATTATTTACGTCGGTAAGCCACATTGAAAAAAAAAACTATTAGTCTGAGATTTTCAATTTAATATTTTTTCAATGTTATAATATCCAAGGGGTATACAAAAATTCCTAAGATAACAGATATATTCTACAAAAATGAAATGAAAGCAATAGATTCTGACAATGGATTCCTTAAATGATAGCAGATCACTTCATTTTCCCCTTCCTCTACCCTTTCCTGTAGCTTTTCCTCTTTTATTGGGGGTATTTTTTTTGTCTTCCACCTTCCTTTTTGCTGGAGTAGTCGAAAGTACGGTAAAAAAGCCATCAAGTCTTCCTTGAGTAGTACCACTGCGAGCTTTCATGAGTTTTTTACAGCCATTTCTCACTCTTTCTTCATTGAAGTTTTTGTCTCCGCACAGAAATTTTACCATACCTTCCTCGTCAGGATCACCCCATTTCAACTGTAAATAAGCCATAAGGACTATTGGAATCGTTCGCTATCTATTTTTGGGGGACTTTTATGCATTGTGCCTTATGAGACAGGATTTTCTTCTGTGAAGAAACCTGCACTGGCACCGGTCAGATATAATTCAATGCCCGTCTTGGTATTAGCCAGGGGAATTGTTTTCTGGCAGGTGCCAGTCAAAACCTACTGTGTAGGTAGATTTGAAACTGGCCTGAATGAATTTTCCGAAAGATGATTTTGATGTTAATATCCTGTTATGTTATCCTCTCTAACTTTTTTATACAGTTCATTTTTTATATTAATTTATTGCAGTAAGGATTTTGTTATCCATTTTTTTCCCATTATTTCTGTATTTTTTATTTTAACTCTAGTAGTGCTCTTGTCAATATATTCTTTTATTTTTTCTGAAAGTTGATGTGCTAAGTCTTCTGGGTTATTATAATAATAATAATACTTTATTGCGTACGATCATCCAGGGACACAACAAACGTCAGGATCTGGAGTAATGTGGTAGAGGTACACTTTAAAACTACATCAAAAGAGAAATTATAGACAAGATACAAACATAAAATATACATATAATCAGTTACTACAATAAAAATAGATTAAAATGTTTATTGCCACCAACAGTTGAAACAATAGTAGCTTTTTTTTTAAACATGTGATAGCGGAGATTCTAAATTTCTTTGCATCTCTAATGCTTTTCTTCTTTGATTGCCCGGTAGTAAGGGCCTTTCTCATAATAAGTGGATTTGTGGTTTGGTATTGTCAATTCATTGCAATATCTAGTCCTCACATTCATGTTTTCAGAATACTGATCACTGTTCTTTGGAAACAAATGAGAATATTTTTTAACGAAGCACACAAGACCCAGGAAGTACAATGAAGGCACAGTCATAATGTCAAGTTCTGCGAAATATGGTTTACAAGAGGTGTTAAGATCCAGTTTTAATATGCATATGATGATTTTTTTTTTGTGTTATGAATATTTTCTGTGCTATTGTTGATGAGCCCCAGAACATTATACCATATGATATGATTGATTGTACGTGAGAAAAGTAATATATTCTCAAACTCTCGGTTGATACTTGAACCCTCAGGTAGCGAATTATTCCACAGATTGAGTGCAGTCTGCTATTTAATGAGTTTATATGTGTTTCCCTGCTGAGTGTTGCATCCAACGTTACGCCTATATAATTATCAAAAACTACATTCGAGAAATTATCATATAGTTTTTTTATAGTCAGTATAGAATTAGTACCTCGTTCAGTAACTTTTGTTGATATAATATTATTATATTGAAATATGATTGGACACGTTGAAGGAGGTCTGTAACTGGCCAGAATATTTATCTGATCTGTTTTATTGATGAATACTGTTATTGAAAGGACTCTAAAGGTATCAATTTGTTCTATATTATAATTGTAGGTGAGATTATTCTTGATAAATGTAATGACTCCCTCATTTTGGTTAATATTACCTTCATTATAAAGTTGGTTATATTTAATTATTTGAAATAAATTATTATGTAGTTGTTACCACGTTTCAGTAAAAATGATCGAATCAAAATCATCATCTAGCATCTAGATCTAGATGATTAGATGATAGAGGGATATTTCAAGATCATTACAATTTTTTGCTATAGGTACTGTGGATATTATTACGAAAAATTGATAAAATGTTTATTATTGAAACAGCTTTTTTTATAATCTATAAAACTGTTGATTTCCTGTGATTGACATTTTGAACGTCTAAATCTTTGAAAAATATATTCATAAGATAGGAAAAAAAATCTATTCATCCTATTTATCATTGAGAATTTGTTGAATATCTTCTTCATCGTAAACAGTAATTGGTGTCATATTCTCATTTTTTCTTTAGAAAATCTTTCGATTTTTGAACCAAATTGAATATTCCTATCGTTTTTTCTTCACTTCTTTGGCTTTACCTAGGAGGTATTTATTATGATTTGTCAATTCTTCATTAAAATATATTGCTGATGCTATCTCCATCAATTTCAAGATTCATAGTTGTGAGAGAATTTTTAATTTTATAATAGTTTTTGGCTGCTGAAATTATGATATTTCTCGTTTCTACATCTTTCAAGTTAATTTTCATTATATTTTTTGGTTTCTCTTTGAAAGCATCTCTTTCCCGTTGTATTTTTATTTCATTGGTGTCAAGAGTCACACCAATTGCATCTAAAGAACTTTCAATAAGTTTTTTATCTTCAAAACTACCTCACATAGGAATTCCTTTCACTTCACTATTATTTCTGATTTTAATTTGTTCTTCATTATTTATTCTATTCTATTGTATTGTATTATTGTAGAGAATTCATTTCTTTTTTGATGCTTATAATTTTTTCTTCTAATAAATTGTTCTCAATTATTGATACATTTTTAATGTTCTTTATTCACATCTTTCACTTCATTATATTTCATTGATTTCTACAATTCCATTACCGCCTTCAAGAAATTTTCTATTTTGTTGTCATATTTTACCGAAATTCTATCACTGTAACTGTTTGGTTTTTGAGTTCTTTCAAGTACATATCAAAATCTTGGGATTGTAAATTTGAACATTTGAGATGAAACCATTTGCCGCCCAATCCCTCGCATTCAATAGCAGACTGATTAGATTTTAAATTAGAATTACAATTACCACATACAAATACATCAGAAGAGCTGGCGTTTCGTTGGTCTTGAGTTGAGACAAAGAAATTCTTAATTTTATCTTGTGTCGCGACTACTCGATGCATGTGAGAAAGTTGACACAATTTTAATCAATGGAGGTGTTCATACACAAAACATTCAAGTAGAAGTTTTGTGTACCAACGTGTCCATTGATTTGCATTGCGAGAACTTTCTTTAAATAAAACTTTGGTCTATGAATCAGGCATTAGGGAAAGACTAAACAAATATATTTGAATATTTTACATTCAAACAATACCTCTATATTCTCAGGATCCATAACCTCGGGATTTTTGAAAAGCTCTCTAGCTTCTTTATAACACCAATTTTCGGGGGGAGGATATTTTTCTTTATTCAAAGTTTCCAGGATATCTTCAATTCTCTTATGTTTCTGAATAAGTTCTATGGCTCGTTTTGGGCCTATGCCTCTTATGCTGTCTGTATAATCACAACCCAATAAAATACATAGATCTGTGAACTAAAAAAAAAGGTCTAGTAGTAATATAATGACTTTCTTAAGTAACTCCAAACATTACTTCATCTTGGCTTAATTTCAAACCATCAAGTGCTTTATCCAAGTGAATTTCTTGAATTGGTATCTTTCTAGCTTCACTGAATGTTAAATGTCGTAATACTACCTGTAAGGAATAAGTATCAGTCATCTGATGTCTTTGAAGGGTTTCAAAGACAATTGCTGCATCTAACAGCTTACAGCGCTTAAAGCTGGTGCTTAACATTTGACAGTTTTCCATGGTGAAATATCAAATTTTGTGAAACGGCTTTATGCGCTGTAAGCTGTTAGACGTAGCCAGTGATTTCATTTAATCATCACTTGAAAAATTTTAACCAAGATCAATAATTATCCTAACACAAAAGTGTTATAAAATTTCCACTTTTAATCCAAATGTTAAGAAACCTGTTAGACTGATACAAGATGTGAGTCAAGTCCAATTTGAGATAATTAAGCAAAATTTAATTTTGCATTGCTAATCATTTTAATCCATATTTTATGTGAAATGAAATAACATCTCTTTCAAAAAGTGCAGCAGTGGACCCATGACACAACAACTGATGAACATGGAAATATTATGCTCTATTTTGACAAAAGTAACAATGCAGAAATTTTGAAAACTTCTTGAGAAACAGTTTGGATGTAGTTAGTAGTAGTATCACTAAGGACACATGTGTATCCTGATCATTTTAAGGTTTCCACTCTTGTTCTTGTATCAAAAATTAACTCATCTAAAGTTGAGAAGTTTAAGCCATTGCAAGCACCACCTACTCTCAAAAAAGGAGTTATAACTGCCTCTAATATAACCAATTAATTCAGTACTTTAAAACCAATTAATTATTTTCTAGGTAACCTAACACTCAAACCCCCCCCGCAAACAATAACACAACTTATTCTACTTGAAAAATTATATTCTAGGATATCAGGGATTGTTTTTTGATTAGATTCAAAGTT
Organism: Zygogramma bicolorata; assembly: GCA_032362365.1. NCBI lineage: Eukaryota > Metazoa > Arthropoda > Insecta > Coleoptera > Chrysomelidae > Zygogramma > Zygogramma bicolorata. The sequence continues at coordinate 15,314 of JAVJAQ010005951.1, forward strand.
ACTTTTTCAACAAGACAAAAAACTAAATTTGAAAAATAATTGAGAGTGGCATACTCCAGGTAGTGTTTTAGGTCCAATGCTTAATATAAACCACATTTCTGGATAACCACACTAAGTATATGAATCTTTTTGCAGATGATACTATGGTTCATTGTATACATGAAAATTTGAATCAGACAATTGTTGAAATGAATAGATCTTCAAATAACATTGAAATATATATTAATCTAATAATAAAATTGAACTTAATGTCAGTAAAACAATAAGTATTAGGAAGAAATTGTTTGGGCAAATGCTATTATAAAGATTAATAAATGTAACTGAAATTAAATATCATGCTAATTTTATTGGTAGAAAATATGAGAAACTGTTTTTTTTTCTCTCGTATAAGTGTCTATCTACACTAGGTGGACTCTTTTTAAGTCTAATACAATGTCATTTTTTACTATTGGACATTACATTTTTTTGGTAAAAATAAAATAGAATATTTTTGCAAAAGCTTCAAAATAGAGGTCTGTGATTAATATTGGGATGTAGTATTGTACACAGCAATTACATTCATGTTGTATTGAATGTGCGGAGTGCAACTCCACAGGGTGAGATAGGTCAAGGACAAATGCCTTACCTTGGATCCAAAGGTCAAAGCATCCATATCCTCAGTGGCAGTTGCATATACCTTACCGGCTTTCACTAAAGCTGCACACTGTGCTTCAGCTTCACAAGGGGCATCAATGTAAGGTATCCCCATCAAGGTTAGCAATTGTTTGGCTTCTTCAGAATGATGCTTGGTAACTTTCACAAGCCGGCGATTGAATTTATCCATTTCAGCAGCATCCCCAGCTTCAGTGGCCTTATCTAAGGCCTTTTGGGCCTCATTACGTTTCTCTTGTCTCTTACTTAGTTCTCCAGATTTCATTTCGGGAGGTTTGCCATCAAATACATATACTGGTTTGATACCATTGTCAATTAATCGTATGGTACGATAAAATGTTCCTAAGAGATGAGATGTTGTTTCACCATCTGCTGAAGTAAGCTGAGCTCCTTCAGTTCTAACTGCGATTAGAAATTGATAGAGACACATAGAAGCATCAATAGCAACTTTTCGACCTGAGTAAAATAAATGAGTAGAGAGAATGCAGTACTTGTAGAGAGTATAGATGTCTCACCAAAATATGTTTTGAGTTCAGTATCTTTGAGAGCTTGGGGTGCTACATCTGCAAGCAGCTTGGACAAGTTCAAAATACCCATATTGCCAAGATTTGTTTTCTTCAAACTGAAATATTATCCGGTTTTGTACTCTTACAGTTCTAGAATATATGCTTCACCAACGGGATGTTTCTTTAATTCATATCACTTGAATGAACTTTATTACAAAATGTAATATTCAATTTCGCCAATTTTAATACAACCAAATCACAACTTCTGTGGAGCAAATAGACCCTATCTCTATCTCCCTACTCCATACATTAATTGGGTTTTGGGTTAAGATTTCAGTTTTGGCGCGAGGTGAAGGTTTGAATCGAGTACGGAGAAGATGTCTAGAAGGATGGTGTACCGAGTTATACCTGGGCATGTTTGGGGTAAACTTGGCGACACATGCCTACTATGATAATAAGCATCATGACCCCTTGACATCAAATCAGTTCAGATGGCGTTTGCAACGAAGAGTTACAAATTTCCTAGGAAATGTATAAACGGCCGACCTGACGGCTGGCTATACTTTTACTTTTGGACGCTGACTGCTCAACAACCTATATTATTTGTTTAGAATACTGGCCAAATTCCCTATAATTGTGTTCCTTTCATTCGATTTTGTTTTTTATGAGTATGACATTAGATTTTGCTCATTTTGTTGACTGCTCGAATCGAAGAATATAGTTAGTCGATCGATCGGTTGACTATGCACTTCCAATTAGCGTCAACTAGCGATGAATTTGAGAAACACACCACGATACGTAAAAATGACACTAATGACAGATAAGTGTCGCCAGAAAATTCTAAACAATATCGCATCAGTCCCAGCACCATCCTTCTAGACATCTTAAGTACGGAGTACGCCAGACGCCAGACCAAAGCGCCCTCAACAATGGAATCCAAGCAGTGTTGCCAACAGGAATCGGTGAAATTACACGACGTCGACTGTCAAATTGACATAAGATCTATGCATATAATTTGATTTGGATGTTGGCTCGCATACCCACAAGTCTGACTACGTCCGCGATCGAAGCTTTTATTACAGTACCGATGTAACAAAAGGAGACTGCTTGAATGCAGCTAGAAAGGTAGTAGGGACCATACACCACCAGAAGATGACCTATTTGAACGCTTAAAGCTGGATTCAGACTGATCCGAAATCCGAGGGTACGACGGTCCGATAGCATTCTGATTAGTCTAAATTGAAATTTAGGCCAATCAAAACGCTGTCGGAATGTCGTACCATCGGATTTCGGATCTTTCTGAATGCAGACTGTGGCTGGATTCAGACAGATACGAAATCCGATGGTACAACGATCAGACAGCTTTCCGACTGGTCTAGATTTAAATTCGTATTTAGATTCAGACCAGTCAGAAAGCTGTCGGATCGGATTTTGGATCTGCCTGATCCCAGCTCAACGCTGGTTGTCAGTTGTCATTTGGATATTGACCGCGTCTAACAGCTTACAGCGTTTAAATTCGCTCCACAAACTTTGATATTGCACCATAGATCGGCGCTTCACAAAATTTGACATTTCCCTTTGGAAAACTGTCAAATTTTGTGCAGCAGCCCTAAGCGCTATAAGCTGTTAGATGCAGCCGCTGTGAGCTGTTAGACACGGCCAATGGCTACTGCTGTGGGTTAATTTTGTCATGTTCCGATATTCCTGAACAGTACTGTCCTGTCGTACAAAATTCTGGTTTTATTCATTAAACGTTTTTTGGGTACTATCCTAATTATGAATTATTGGTTCAATGTGTTGGCTAATTGAAAAATATCAAATTTCTGTAAAATGTTGAATAATGGCAGCTGTATATGTAACACCAGGTGAACCCAATAAATTGAATTTTGACAACATACATGCCTCATATGGAAAGATATGTTAAATTTAATTGTTCATCTTCAAACTTATTTCATTCCAAACTACAACAATCCTATGTATCAATATCATTTTGTAATCATTGCGATGTGAAATAAATATTAGCCAAATGGACTAAATAAAGGAAAATTACAGACGTGCTAGAGACACAAGCGCCCACTTACAGGTTTACGATCCAACACCAGATCATTGACAGAGATTTGTCTTTTTTGTCGATAGGCCCACAATGAATGGCCTCGTCTAAGGCTGGATTCAGACAGATCCGGAATCCGATCGTACGACGATCCGATAGCTTTCTGATTGGTCTAAATTTGAATTTGGACCAATCAGAAAGCTATCGGATCGTCGTACGATCGGATTTCGGATCTGGGATCTGTATAAATCACAGAACTCATAATATAACTAGAATGCGTTTCAAATATGGCGGATGGACAAATCATGCATAACCTGCAACAAATGTCCTCTTCACAGTAGCGGCGCAAAATATAACGTGCGTAACTTGGGGATGGGCAATGGGTTGCTTTTATGCATTTTATGAGACTGGAAATTTCAGTTTCAAATGGAACACCAGAACAGTAAAAATATCGTTTTACGCATAGACGTTTTATAATAAAAAAATCCTTGAAAAGAAGATACGAAATGAGATCTTGATTCACACCAAAAAGTTATTCCTATGTCCTACTACTACAATGAAAATTAAATTGAAAACATGTTTTTTTTAATGTTGAAGGACGCCAGACCGGGTCTAGACCACTTTCCCCAAAGCTTCAGTATGAATTGAATCGAATTGAAAATGAACATGTTCAGTTCGTATTTTGATTTTGTAATGCTGTGGTTGAGGCCACCCCAAATGTAGATCACTTTCTAATCTACGAAACCACTTTCTGAAAGCTGATATCTGAAAACGTTTTCTTTATCCTAGAGACCCTTTCAACAGGTTTTCCAAGAACTCATGTATGGAAAGTAACGTTTTCTTTTTTCTTTCCCTTTCTCCAGAAATTACCACAATCCTTAACAAATCACTTCATCGTATCGAACGGGTAATGTACACAATATTACCAATATACCTATAACTCTTGTCTATGCACAATATAATCGATGAATGATAAATATCCAATATTTATATTTACTATCGTCACAGCGTCCAATATCCAAATCAGAAAGAAATAAAACTGACAACGCCGCTCTATTTACAAATAAACTAGTAATCTTAATAGACATACGTCCTAGATTTCTCTCATTTCCTCTTGAAATTACAAGGAATGACGTATGTGTTTACTTGGTGCAAGTTGTCCCCTTTGCGAATTCCCATGATTTGTCGGGTTTTAAGTCGACGATACATGAAACGCATTCTAGTTATAATTATGAGTTCTGTGGTATAAATACAGCCTAAGACCGCTGCACAAAATTTGACAGTTTTCCATGGTCAAATGTCAAATTCTGTGAAGCGGCTTTAAGCGCTGCAAGCTGCTAGACGCGGCCATTGATTCTGAATCTTTTGCGATCTGTGATCTGACTTCACTCTTATGAAAGCGCCGTGAACTGTCAATATTCTTGATTCTTGTGATAAAGAATTACAGAAAATTTGTTAATTTCATACATTTTTTGTAAATTTATAGTTTTTTGTTGAAATCAGTTGTTGTAAATATCGTAGAACTGTTGTTATTTTATGAATAAATGGTAAGTAGGAGCAATAAGTAATTTGTTGATTTCTACTAGGAACAAAAGGTGAAAGACATTTCAAAATATCATCCAGTTCATAATGATTTTTTATTTTCAGGTTTGCAAGACATATTAAAGCCATCATAAAGTATGTATATAAAATAATCTCATTAGGATGTGTGCAAAGTCTCTACCTTGAAATCTTTATATTTTGTCCTCAGTGCAAATAATTTTGGTGCACTTCCAAGGAAATGTCTAATAGGAGTTCGCTGGTGATAGGAAAAGACTCGGCTGGACTCAAACAAATAGATCTGGATCAAATATGGGGGGATTTGTATGCTGGGATCCAGCAGGTGTACAACCGTGTGACTATGCATAAATCCCGATACATTCAATTGTACACACATGTATATAACTACTGCACGTCGGTACATCAACAATCAAATGGACGCGGGACTTCAAATGCCATTTGTAAAAACAAAAAGAATCAGGTTGGTGGAGGAGCTCAACTAGTTGGCCTGGAACTGTACAAAAGACTGAGAGAATTCCTGAGAAACTACCTAGTTTCATTACTGAGCGTAAGTATTGTTTTTATGTTCAACAGGGTATTTGGTGTTAATTGTTTTTTACCTCTCATTTTGGTATGCATTTCAGAATGTTTAATATTTGACTAACAGTTCTCAGAACTTTTGAGGTCCATATGAATAGTAAATTAATATAATCGATAATCATTTTGGGGTATAACCACAAAAGAACAGAAACATTCCACATATTCAATTCCTACACTCACATTTTTCAAAAATTTTGTTCGTATTAACAATCTTTGACATACATTTTCAAACTAGGATATTCAGTTTGAAACACCGCTTTATCATAAGTCAGTTGTCTAAGAAAACTCCTTTAAGTATCACACTACATTATGTTGGCACCATAGCAATCATCAAATTACAAGTTTAGAAAAGTGTTTGGTTTTCAGTTGATAAAAGCCATTTAAGTCAGAAGTCTGTCTTTTGCAGCCTTATAAATTTGTTCAAGAATCCGAAAGGAGAGGTAGGTGGTAGGATCATCTTCCTTGTACACCAAATTTATCAAAACACTCTTTTTTAGTCACTATATATTATCATCTTTATACTTTATTCCCTTTTCTTTTATACTATATATATATTTATATAGTAAATAAAAGTGATATTATCAATATTAAATTTTTAAAAGAAACTTTTGATGTGTATATATAATATATCAAATTTTATAAGTACTTCCTTGCCCACATGACTGTTTCCTGACCGGATATGTACTAGTGAATAAACTCAAATTGAATATCAATAAATCTAAAGCAATAATTGTTTCATCAAATTTGAATCAAAGAATTAATGATACGCTGTTGATATCAGCATACTTAATAATCAACTCACAATTGTAAATGAAGTAGAATTTCAAAATCATCAACCTATGGCTAGATTCACATGTTACAAATTGCATAATAAGGCCTCACTTTGACTACTGTGCCACACTGATGTATATATATATATATATATATATATATATATATATATATATATATATATATATATATATATATATATATATATATATATATATATATATATATATATATATATATATCATCACTGGAGATCGAGGATTGAAGGTCAACCTTCAATGGAATGAATTCATTGTTCATTAAAGGTCTAGGTGGCTTTAATAAGTTACCTGATAAAATAAAACATGTAAGTTCCTAATGTGTTCAAAAAGTACTGTAAAATTATATACGTGTATAAATTGTTTATGTATGTATAAATATATATATATATATATATATATTTTGTAAATTAGGATTCCTAAAATGAAGTCTACTACTACTTGTAAATATACCAGTATTCGTACTCTTCGATAAAAAACCATTATGAATCATGCCATTTCATGCAAGACGTTTTGAGATTATATTATTAATTTCAGATCAATTATTTTAACGAATTGTTGACACTCACTCGCTCATCGAATCATATCATTCAGTTGTATGTGGTTGACCTATGAGATGAAATAAATCACTCCAGGGGAGTTTAGATATCTAAAATATACTTTATTGTTGCATGAAATGAATCACATAAATGGTCACAAAGCTTGGAAAATATGCAATATAAATGAAATCAAAACATACTTTATTGTCTGAAGATTTGCATCTTATTGACTAAGTCCAAGGAATACAAATGTAGATATAAAATAGTATTGAAAATGTATATATATAAACACTATAATGTAAAATAACAGTTATAAATAATAAATTGTTAAATCATTCTTAAAAAGATTCGCTAAAATATTCCTCCAAACTATAACAGGGTCTGTCAACAAGTAGGTGTTTTACTGCCTTTTTGAAATGGATGTTGCTCAGATTTGCAGATCTTATTTCTAATGGTGAATGATTGAAAAATTTACCACCATTATAGTATATAGAGTCTCTAATTAGATCCGAAGTCGGGATGGGAAGTCTAAAGGTATAAATGCTATTGCAAGTAGCATATCGAGTAGAAACAAAGTTGAACTTCGATTTATGTTTATAGATGTGGCAAACCGTCTCAAGGATAAAAAGTGCTAGGACTGTCAAAATTTTATTGGTAGCGAACAAATTCCTGCATGATACTTTGGGTTTGACTTCACAAAGACACCTTAGTGCCCTCTTCTGTAATATCAACACAGAAGAGAGAAGGGATGAGTTGCATGCTCCCCAAAACAGTATTCCATATCGGAGCTGAGATTTAATAAGAGCATGGTAAACGGTTTTTGCGATATGGAAACCCAACTCATTGGAAACCACTCTCAGTGCCTAACACCCGGAGGAAATCTTACTCTTAAGTTGTTTAAGGTGTTCATCAAATTTCAGCCTATTGTCAATGAATACACCGAGAAATTTTGTGTGTAATTTATTTTGCAATGTGGTCGAGTCTATTGGAATTTAATCGAGCAAACATTTGAATGATATTACATTCGTTTTTGATGCATTAAATGCACAACTTTCTTGATGAAAACGTGGTGCAGTCGATTTCTTCACTCGCCCAACCGGATTTCTTTACTTCCAGCGAATACTCCAAATGCACAGTAATCCTGGTGCGTGAAATTATTATTTGGAAATATTTATGAGAACTTTAGACTTACCTCCCACTTGATTTTAGTTCTTTTTCTCTTCGATCATCTGGTATTAATTCAATTCAATTTTATTATCCCAAGAAACATTACATGTTTATGAATAGGGACTAAAACACACAAGTACATAGTCAATAAATGAGATGTCATTTCTGTTCCTGCATTACAGGTTTAAACTTTTTGGGTATGCAAAGTTGGCAGAGTAATGTAACTTTTTTTCTGTTGTTTTGAAGGTACTTCTCAATATTCAGCTGTGTAAACATCAGCTCTTGGAATCAGTAACTCAAACTATAAACCTTTATATATTCATCCTTTTTTTGAATTCGGTGATAAATGTAGTGAAAAATGGAAACCAATTTTTTTACGACAGGATGGACTACATCGCATGGACGAGGATGTTCTCAAATTTTATACTAACCAGTGGGAAGATTACCAGTTTTGTAGCAAGGTGTTGGATGGTGTTTGCGCCTACCTTAACCGTCATTGGGTCAAGAGAGAATGCGAGGAAGGTAGAAAAGGCATATATGAAATATACCAATTGGCCCTCGTCACGTGGAGAGATCATTTATTCAAGCAACTCAACAAGCCGGTAAGTATGCAAATAACAATTATAAAGGATATTTAGAAACATGAGTATTTTTGTAGAAAGAATGAGTTTGGAGGATTTTCGTTGACTGTTTGCAATTTATATTTGAAGATTGAAAAATTTCTGAATAAATGAATGTGTTTATTTGAATAGGAGAATCCTAATATACAAATATTACATTAATACATGAGATCAGTAATACATATTATGCAAGGGAAATTTAAATCTAATACTATGTCAGACCTATGTACTGTCAAATATATGTCAAATATATATATATATATATATATATATATATATATATATATATATATATATATCATTGATTTGTCTTGTATTATAATTGTGTGTGCTACTTAGAAATGTAATAACTTCAACAAAATATGATGGTAGCATATCATTAGCAACTTTGAAAACAAATATCATTGCTGGTATACCGGTTGCATTTCAGAATCACTCTTACACCTCTATTGTATAGTTTTTGTAATGACATAATATTGTTTTGATCTAAACTGTATATCAATGTACTGCAAAAATCAAAATGTGAGTGTGAACTCTTGTGAAAAAAGTATCTTTGCTATTTTTCTGGTGACAGTATCACTACTTTTGGGTTTGAAGGCCGTCGTTCTTTGGAATTTCTTTGTGGTTACATATGTGTGATGTGCATTTAAAAATAAACTGTTGTCCAACATTTAACCCAGATACTCAAACTCGGTCACAAGTTCAATTTTATTTTTGTTGTATTTCATTAATGTTGATTTTCAGTGAAAAGTATGAAAGTAACATAAAATCATCAACACCCTCTGTTGATATATGGAAGGAAAAATCTATCTTAAATAAATCTCTCTTTCCTATATGGCTTGATGAGTGTTAAATCATTAGTCATTTACAATCTGGCCAAATGTATGAAATCTTTAGGCGTGAAGAAGTATAAAGAACTACCAATATGCCTAAAAGATTCTAATATTACCAATGAGTTCAAAATTTTTCTTCTAAAGTATATAAGATCTAATAGCTAATACTTGTTCATTATTTTTTACTATTATGGTATAGTTATCCGTCTCTTGCCTGTATAGTTGCATTTTCTACATTAACTGTGTTGTGAATCAACTGTTCTTGATTTTTTTTCAAATTTTTACATTTAAACAAGTTCTATGTTTGTAATTGTACCTCCTTTTCTTACTTGATTCGTAAATGAAGAACGGGCAACTTGAATCAATCAAATATCATTTATAGGATAGGTTTGTTTGCGTTCTCATGAAACCTGATCAGGATGAGTTCCAACGAGTTGGACAGCAGTACCGTGACCCTTTTCGGACACTCCCATTTTCAGTGTTTACATGAGCATCTTTCATCAAGAATGCAAATAAGCCTGAAATCTTCACATTAATAAAGGGAAATGAGGGTAGTGTTCCAAACCTAGGAAAGCTTTTGTTGCTCAGAGATTATCCTTTTAGCCTTTCTGCAGGCATACGCATGAATTAGATATACTTAGATTTTGTGCATTTCCTCAAGGTTACCAACGCTGTACTGAAACTCATTGAAAAAGAGAGAAATGGCGAGACAATCAATACTCGTCTGGTGTCAGGGGTAATAAATTGTTATGTGGAGTTAGGCCTGAATGAAGAGGAACCAAGTGCAAAAGGACCCAACCTCAGCGTATATAAGGACAGCTTTGAAACAGTTTTTCTAGAAGATACAGAACGTTTTTATACCAGAGAAAGTACTTCGTTCCTAGCCGAAAATCCGGTCACCGAATATATGAAAAGGGTCAGTTTAACAACGTGTAAGTAATGTTTGGTTTCATTTCATTTGTGTCTTCAGGCTGAACAACGACTTCTAGAAGAACAAAAGAGAGTTCAAGTGTATTTACATGAGACTACAAGCGAACGTTTGGCCAAAACTTGTGAACGTGTCCTTATTCAAAAACATTTGGAACTTTTCCATTCGGAATTTCAGCAGTTGCTTGATGATGACAAAGACGCAGATTTGGGTAGGATGTATAGTCTGGTTGCTAGGATTCCTGATGGCTTGGGAGAGTTGAGAACCCTTCTCGAACAACACATAGCTTCACAAGGACTTACTGCTGTAGAACGCTGTGGGGAGAGTGCACATAATGTAAGACAGTTTCCAGATTGTATAACAAATAATAAAGAAAACATACTTCTCATTGTCTTAAATTTTTAGGATTCGAAAATATACGTAAATACGATTCTAGAAGTACACAAGAAATACAATGCTCTGGTCTTGGTGGCTTTCAGCAATGACAGTGGGTTCGTAGCAGCATTGGATAAGGCTTGTGGTAGATTCATAAACGCCAATGCTGTAACTAGACAAGCTAATTCTAGCAGCAAATCCCCTGAACTTCTTGCAAAGTATTGTGATCTTTTACTGAAGAAATCGAACAAAAATGCGGAGGAGGCTGAGCTTGAGGATACTTTAAATCAAGTGGTGAGTTTCTAGTTCTTAAATTTCTGTTTGAATGAGAATCATGCAGTTCATTAAAATTGATTGGGTATTGGGTCTTAATACAAGTATGAGTGGTAACAAAATTATTTTTTAATTGGTAAGATTGGTACATTGTTGTGAAAATGAAAACTTTTAATAGAGATCAATTTCTCTAACACCAAACTGATATCACTCGCACTAGGAGTCTGTTTCAATTTGCTTCTGAAGATGGTAACTTTGTTAGAGAAACGCTATCAGTTTTTTATTAGGGTAAATGATCTTCAAAACAAATTTTGAAATTGTGTTTTTTTTTTTTAATTTTTTTTTATCAACGATATGGCAGGATGTTCCAAGTAGTTCTGAAACTGCCATCTGGAGCACCACCATCTATGTAAACCTGTCATATTTCTTTGTTGCGAATTCCTCGGTGTATTGGTAGATGCACTAAAAATCACAGAGCAGTCATCAGCATACTGTACCATTTACTTGAAAGTGGTTGACAATGTTCCTTGCTGAATGGTAATGGTTCGGACTTCCATTGTCTATATTTTTCAACTCTATTGAAACCTTTTGCTAAGAGCGGAAGGATTAAAATGCATATCAAGTGAGAAAATCAAAGAAAATACTGTTGTTACAAAAAAACGAGATTTTGAATATGAAATTTAAGTAAAAAGAATTTTAAATAACGAAATAAATGAAATAATATTGTGACAAGAAAATTGAGGTATTGAATATGAAATACTAGTCAAAAATTGTAAATAAAGAAACAAATGAAATAATATGAGTAAATTTTGAAACCAAGTTTCAAGTTGGGTGTACTCACGAAGTTTCGATTGCTGATTGTATGTCATATTCGATACCTCAATTTTTTTGTCACAATATTATTTCATGTATTTCGTTATTTAAAATTCTTTTTGACATTACCTTTCATACTGTACCATGTTCCTTCACAGTGTCTGGTACATTGTTGGTATACAATATACAACGGTCACCATATTAAACAAAACAGACATATTAATTTCAGAAAAAATCGGTAGTACACGTACCTACATTGGTCAAGGAGGAGGTTTTTTGATACGATTTTTAACACTGCAACTTTAACACTCTAGGAGGGATGGGACCAACCCTTACTATTTCAATTGGAATGAGGGGTCCAGCGATACCTTTTTTGAAAGGGCATTCAATTCTCTTTCAAATGACATCTCATTCGTGAAATTCAGTCAGATAGTTTCCCAGATAAGTATCTGATTATGTAATGGTTTTTTTAATCGAATTATTTGACTTAACAAAATACTAATGACGAAATGTAATACAAAACATTCGTAATTATTTACACAGATGTTCAAAATGACATCCACCGACTTCTATGTGATGATAAAGATGCTATTCAAATTTTCCTGCCTCTAACATGGCTGGTATTATCAGCTGGCACTCTTGTTCAATTCGTTCCCTTAGGTCATTTCGAATGAGCAGTATTTTCTAGAAATCATGAACAAAATTGGTAAAGATTCTGAAAGAAAAATTCAAATTATTTCTCAAGTTTCTAAATTTTGAAATAATATAACTTCCAAATGCATCCCTGCTTCTTCTGAGATTTTTGACACATGCCTTGTCATCTCTTCCAGGAGGTCTTGCATTTCATCTGTTGCTGTTTTCTTTCTCTTACTTGTACAGGCAAAATAAGTATTAGCAGGTGAGGCAGCTTTTGATGTGTTGGTACACCATTACAAGGAATTTACCTGTTGTGTTTGACATAACATTTCTTTTTTCACAATTTCGACAATGGCATTTGATTTTTTATCTTTGTTAAAGTAGTGATCATAAATTGTATACATAACGATTAAAAGCACTAACTGCTTTTTATTCCAGATGAAATTTTCTGCAAATTGAACACCACAACAAAAACAAATAATATAAACCGATTATTTTATCAAACCCCTGTCAAAATTAAAGCATGTCCTAATTTCATTCAAACGTGTTGTACTTGATGACGACACATCAAACCGATTTGATAAAATTGTTCGACTATGGGACAGGGGCTTCCTCCAACAGTTCCAAAAGTAGATGGAGGTACTGTTTGAACGTCATTATTTTGTGGTGGATCAATATTTGTTTTGTAGTTTTCTGGGTTTGTAACCTACCACAATCTGAAAAAATAAGAATTAATATTGGAATCTATACAAGTGTAGAAGGGCAGACTTTCAATCAACCCCGAAAAGTTGCTGCGTCTATTGAAAAACAGTTCTTTCTGGATAGAACAAGTCCAATTAGTCAGCAACTTGTATAGATTCCAATATTAATTCTTATTTTTTCAGATTGTGGTAGGTTACAAACCCAGAAAACTACGAAACAAATAGATAGAGGTGTCGTCGCGCACGGTCCCAATAGCATAACCTAGCGAGATAAATCGCGAGAACATCCTGCCATTGAGTCATCTACCTATGTATGAATACCATCTTTGATTTTCCAAAAAGGTATAGCATTCATGTAATCGATATAGAAATAGATATAATTGATAAGTCATATGGTAATTACAAATAATTTAAATTTCATCAGAAAACAATAATCAATAAGAATTTAAAACAATATTTGTTTTTTTTTGTAGATGGTGGTATTCAAATACATCGAAGACAAAGATGTATTTCAAAAGTTCTATAGCAAAATGTTGGCCAAACGATTGGTCCAACACATGTCAGCTAGTGATGATGCAGAAGCTTCGATGATCTCAAAACTAAAACAAGCTTGTGGATTTGAGTATACGTCAAAGTTACAACGCATGTTTCAGGTGATTATACATTCAAAAAGATTTAATATTAATTCATTAGTATATTTGAGGTATTGTAAGTCTGAACATGATATTGCCTTTTCAGGATATTGGAGTCTCAAAGGATTTAAATGAACAATTTAGGAATCACTTAGTTAGAATCAACGAATCGTTAGGAATAGATTTCAGTATTCAAGTATTATCATCAGGTTCCTGGCCGTTCCAACAGTCTTTTACTTTTGGTTTGCCCTCGGAGGTAAATATCTGTGACATTTTAGTTTTTCAGTTAATATCTCCATTCATTTCAGTTAGAACGCAGCGTTCATAGCTTCACAAACTTTTACTCTGGTCAACATTCAGGTAGAAAATTGAATTGGCTCTATAATATGTCTAAAGGGGAGCTGAACACGAATTGCTTCAAGAATAGGTAAGCAACATGATTTTCTTTTACCATTGGCTCTAACATTCCTTTGTTTCAGGTATACTCTCCAAGCGAGCACATTTCAAATGGCTATTCTACTACAATATAACGTATCTGACAGTTGGACAGTGTCGCAACTTGAAGAGAATACTCAAATCAAAGCAGATTTCCTCGTTCAAGTTTTACAAATTCTATTGAAAGCCAAACTTCTCTCATGTGAAGATGATGAAAATGAGCTCAGCCCAAACTCAAATATGAAACTTAACTTAGGATATAGAAAGTAAGAAACAGTTTACCGTTATCAATTGTGGTCTGGATAATGCACCAGTACTGACTATTTTTATAAAAAGATACATTTTCTGTATTTGATATTTTCCTAATTTACAACAAAATCAATTATCGATTGTTTCTCTTACCATTATCATGATACTGTAATTGGTACTTCGATATTGCTTCCATCCAATTTGCCATAACTTTCTGCAGGCCTGGATTAGGAATTTTGAAGCTTTAGGCAGCATATATTTTGTCGCCCCCCAACACAAATGTTTGGTTACTGCTTTTTCCCATTAAAATATGAAGAAACAATATATAGATAAAAAATATTTCGAAAATAAAAATGTAGGTATTCAAAAACCTATCAAAACCAATGACAATTGCATAAATGAATTAAAGCTGAAAGAACCGAGGTATAACATAACAAAAATTAAATACTAGCGGTCCCCACAGACTTTGGACGTTGTCCTATACATGTCTTAATTTCGAAAATTGCAATTACCTGATCATTGATGAACTGACGCAATTTCGAGGTCTTGGGACGTAGATGGAAATGAAATTTCAATGTAACAAGTCTCTTCTATGTAGTACGTGCTTGCATCTTTGCCCCTTTTCACTTCTTCAGCGATTATCAGGTATTGAAGCGCCTTTCATATAAGGACTAGAGCACTGTCCTTGGGAAAATGATTCCAATGAAGGGTTGTAAATATTTATATACTAAGATTAAGAATAAAATATGGGGCTTATGTGCTGAACAGCGTACTACACTGCGACCTTTGCAGGTCTATTGTGCGTGCCCTCATGTATGTTAGAGTTCCTTGTCTAGACCCGTCCTTGTAACTAGACTCCATAGGCCAGACCTTAAGTTCTCCATATATTGAGAGGGTTGTGGTTTTTCCTCCCCTAACGTTGCAAACCTTAGCCTTGACAGACCTTCGCAGTAGCACAGTATGTGTGCTGAGGTTTCCTCATCCTCTTGGCAGAACCTGCATAAGGTTGTGTCTGCCAGTCCGATGTTGTTCATATGTTTGTTGAGTCTACAGTGTCCTGTCAATAGCCCAACCAGAATTCTAGTTGAATGCCTATTTTGACTTAGTAGGTACTCCGTGAATTTTGGCGATGGTTCTTTAATGAACTCTTTGGCCTGTCTCATACCCGGCGTCTTATTCCACCATTTTTGAGATTGTTTTTCCTTCCAGGTGCTGTTACAAGTTTTTCGCAGCGCTTTTGCTATACCACAAAAGGGTTCTGGGCCAATGGGGGAGCATCGTGCTCCTTCTCGTGCTAGTGAATCAGCCTCTTCGTTGCCCTTGTATCCTGTATGGCCTGGTACCCAAGCTAAAGACAGTCTGTTTTGACTGCTTAGCTCTTGTAGCTTTTCTAGGTAGTTCCAGACCAGTTTGGAGTTAACCTGCATGGAGCTAATTGCTTTCATAGCTGCTTGGCTATCAGAGTATATAGCAATGGTCTTTTCCTTCAACTCTTGCCTTAATAACTCTTCTGCTCAGTGGCGTATTGCTGCAGTTTCTGCCTGGAATAATCTTCACTTTGTTACCTAAGCTTGGTGAGACTTTTTTCTTTGGTTCGACCATATAGATTCCTGCTCCTACACCTTCCTCTGTTTTTGAGCCGTCTGTGTAGCAGGCAATTTCTGCATTGATTGGAGGTCCTCCATTCCATGCCTCTCTGCCTGTTATAATTGTTTTGAAGTTTTTCTCGAAGCTATACTCGGGAAGCATCTCATCCGATGGCATTCCCATTATGGGGTCGTTTTCTACTTCTTTATTTAGCTCGTTGTACACCTTACCGTACAATGTGCTTATAGGTGTTTGCCCTCTGGCCAGTCTACTGGTGACTGACCTGGCTTCTCCTTGAATATATATATATGTATATATATATATATATATATATATATTTGTGATGTATTCTCGACCGTACTTTATAAACTAGATTTGGAAGTTCTCAGGTATGCGGTCTGTTTACTAATAAAACTCATTTGTTCTTGATCTCAATATTTCGCTAATGTTTATTAGCTTCATCAGGAGAAAAGCTACAAAGAATGTGACAAAATTTTACAAGATTGAATCGAAAATAACAGTTCTACTTACAATCATAGAATTAATATTCCTGGTGTGTTCATTGCCTGGGAAAGCTGAATCAAACTACCCATGCTCGCATAGTTACTGCCTCACTTAAACTGAATCAGCTAGGCAAAATTCATGTTTATAGGAGTCCCTCAGCTGTACCAGGCAATGATGTAATTAACGTTAATCTAAGGGTTTTTATAAGTAAGCACATGTCTGTCCTTATTTTTAAATAATACAAAAGTGATTAAATAGAACTCAAAATATTGCAATAAATGTTACTTAACTGACCTGTATCGGTTTTATAATTAACTGTATTTGGTTTTTTGTTAATGTGGTACATTTCAAGGAACAATCTAGTTTTCTGGTTACTGACTCTGTCTAGGATTTTTACATTTGAATAATCAAATTGATGGCCGGTTTTTTGGGAGTGGTCGACTGCTGCACAAGAGTTTTTTCCTAGCCGGGCATCGCTCTTGTGGAGGGCTATTCTTTGTTTGAGCCACTGCGAGGTCTGTCCCACATAACATTGGTTACATCCACCACACGGGATTTCATATATAACGTTGCTGTTAAGTGGGACAGGTGTTTTGTCTTTGACTTTTGAAAAGAGATCCGAAATTTTTGTGGTGTTGTATCTGGCTATTTTTATCTGTGGAAAATCACAAATATTTTCAAAGATTTTCCAGTGTCCGTCAGCATTCAGTAAGGGATGTATTATTCTATTTTATATATTATGTTGAGTTTATCTATTTAACTCGTTTTACCACCTTGATGAAGATAATAAACATTATCGAAAGCTTGGTAGAGTAAAGAAGAGTTTTTCTCCAATTGAACGACTGAACACCCGATAAAACTCACCTTCGTATCTATTGACAGTCGAGAACTTTCTACACTATATATATTTATATAGAGGATATCCTATTTTCATTATAAAAATGCCTGCCTTGAAGATATTGATGGATTTTTCGAAAAATTACAGTAAAAAACTTCGGGTCAACATAAATATTCCAATGAAGACGGAATTAAAAATGGAACAAGAAACCACTCACAAACACATAGAAGAAGATAGGAAGTTGCTGATACAAGCTGCAATAGTTCGAATAATGAAGATGAGGAAAGTGCTCAAACATCAGCAGCTGGTTGCTGAAGTTTTGAATCAACTCTCTTCTAGGTTTAAGCCAAGAGTCCACATTATTAAGGTTAGTATATTTATTTTTCGTGTCATAGGATTGATGAGTGCGGAAAATAATATACAAATACGAAAATTTATATTTTTGTATTAGCATCATTCACCATTTAATGTACTGAAACTGCTAGGGAGTTAGCGCAAGTGGTTGAGTGCCAGACTTTTGATTTTTTAGTCCTGGGTTCGATCCCTCAATGGGGCAGATAATTTTCCCTAAAAAATTTCTTTCTTTCATATCGAGTACACATTTGATGGTTGACAGGTGCAAACAACCATGCTGTTCCTAGAGAATGACAGTCGAAGTCGATGGCGGTTGGTGTAAAATGCCATAATAAGATTAACTACCATACGAAAATTATTTATTAATGTTGAGGATTTAAAGAAAAATTTTTCTTTCACGTAATTTAGAGCTGGGGATTTCTTTGGAAAAAAAACTCTCTTGCAATGCTATTACCATTCCTTTTTTTTGTTCAATCTTCCATGATTGGTTTTACTTCCGATTCTCAAAAGTAGTTTAAAGTAGTTTTTCTGTGCATTTGGCATCGAAAGATTTTGAGTACAATTTTAATAAGAATTTGTCCTTTCACTTCAGTAAAACATTCACTAAATTTGTTTGGACATGACACTGAGAATGTACTTACCAGGTCTTTTCTAATACTGTTTTTGTGTTGCTCAGACTGATCGATTTTGATCATTGTTTCATTCATGTGTATGAAACGGAAAAATTACCTTATCACTTCTCATCCTGGAGTTTTCATAAATGATTCACTTCATTGCATAATATTTTGATGAAATTTTCAGATGAACCTCAAAGATTAACAATTTTTCATTTACAGAAATGTATAGACATTCTCATCGAAAAAGAATATTTAGAAAGAACCGAAGGACAAAAGGACACCTACAGTTATTTGGCATGATTCAAAAGTGTGGCGTTATAAAAATAATTTATTTTTGACTAAAAAAAAGTTTTGTGACTGTGGAAACGTGGCATGTATAATTGTAAATATCTAGGATTGTATTTTGAATCTTTAAAAATTGAAAAGCTACTAAATAAACAATTACATATATTTATGTTTTCATATCGACCATGTTGTTAATTTTTTCTCAGATTTTCTTTTTATATTTTTTAACCTTCTGATTTGGAACACTCAAGTAACGATTGTATTCTCTAACTGTAAAAGTTGTAGGGAAACCCGGTATTATTTCTGTTATTTAATTGTATATCTGGAGAGAAAATGAAATTGATCTACGTGTAACTTTGCCTAATCTACTTAAGTGATTGAATGTATACATTTTGGAAATCTGGCATCCACGAGTTAATTAGGTGTTTATTTGTTGATAATTATATTTATATAATTTATATTCACTTGAGAATATGTTTCATATCAGAAAATTCTTTATTGATTGATTTTTAACGTTTCTACAATTAAATACAGCGATAATTGATACCAGTGTGTTTTATTTGTTTTGGATATTTTTTACAGGCTTTTCTTCACCACCTGATGGTATTGTTTCTTTCTGTCAATATTTAATTAGTTATAACATTACAGTAGATAATATATAGTGATTGCTATTTAACACAGTAAAGTGACGGTTAATGGTGACTTACTACTTGAAGGATACACAAGCTAAGTTCGATTATTAAGCTCTGAGCGCTCACTTTGCTCGATGTTGTTCGTTTATTACAAATCGAGCTCTCCGAGCTTGTACATAGGTGTCCATTTATTCACTGAGCGAGCGAATCGATCAAGCTCTCTCAGCTCGGCAGCGCTCAATCCACTCAAAATCGTTCGTTTATCCAAAATCGAGGACATCGAGCGCTCAGAGCGATAACTTCGGTGTTCTTTTATTCACAGAGCGTGCATATTGAGCAGCTCATTTAGCGCGGAGCTTCGTTAGGGAGAAAATCGAGCGAGAAGATGTGACGTATGATGAAGAATAAATTTGACATCGAACATTGAAGTGAGGTTATTTATTATCATTATGGAAAAAAAAAACTTTTTTCAAAATTTTTGCAGTTGTAATTATATTTTTCACATGTGAAAGTCATACTGACGAACTATACCTGTTTAGTAAAGGATTTTGAAAACGAACCTCTCAAAATACCTACCCACCTATAGCCTCTATCTTAGCTAGTTTCAAAAATATTCTTGAAGTTTTGAAGAATTCATTGGTTGAACAATATAGACCTAAGTTTATTGTTGAACACTGAGGTAGCTATGTATTGATGTAAATGTCCTGAAAATAGGTTATCTCCTCGACAATCTCTATAAAGATTACTCAAGTCTCAAAGTTCACCTCAAATGAAATTGTTGAAAATATCAGTATGGCTATTAATCCTTATGTTGCAGAATGTGGTCTACCAATTTTTCCATTAATTATCTTATCAGATATATTCAATTACCTGTAATCACACAAGAGTTGTTCGAGTTTTGAAAGCTCACAATCAAAAATCAAGGTATGAGATGATGAGCCATTTACATCATCAGCGCCATTACCAAATTTGTAAGGGATTACTAAAAAACTATTATTTTGAAACATAGACAAAAAATGTAACCAAGTGCCCTTCTAACGAGACTTTCGAAATGAAAGTGAAAAATCTTCAAAATGAAAATTTGCCAGGGTATGCAATATACTCGATAAGAAAGCTCTACAACTCCAGGGTTAGTCATGCCTCAAAGTATATTTTATTTGTCTTCAAGGTAAAGGAATAGCCCTCATGATATCATGAGAAATTCAATAACTGCAAAGTTCATTGGTACCATTACATACATAAATGTAATGGAAGATTGAAATTTCTGACAGCATATGGATTTTTGAAAATTGTAATGGGGACAATTATAAATAGCTTTCAGGACCGTTTTTTTGCCATGCACCCACATGTATTATTTTTGAATTAAATAAACTGTATTATCAATTCAAATTGTCTTAATTCTATTAGTACATGTTCTGTATTGATTTCCCATTCTTAGAAAATACCTTATGTGGGTAGCATTCACACATTCTTATTGCATTGCTTTCTGATTGATTTATGTTCAGGTGTTTGCTATTTATTCAATGAATACTTCAGTATTCTTAATGCATCGACTTGAAAAAAAAAACTGTTGAAAATCACTTCTCAAATTATATCCAGAAGTTTTCTGGACAGGAATTTCCTTATTTTTGTATTAAGAGATTTATTCTCGCTGAAATAATTCATGCACTTCATCATCTTGTGAGAACAACCACAAATATTACAATTGAATAAACACAATTTTTTATTCTATTAGTTCATGCACATGTACCTATTTACTAACTATATGGGGTATGATAATAACATTTTACCTAGTACAACAAAACAAAGGTAAACTTTCACATAAAACATTTAGAACACCTCTATAATATCTTGAAGTGAAGATTTCTTTCTGCCTTTCTACAAGCTGTTCCACTCCAGCAACCATTGCATCCTAATAACGTTTAAAAAACCTCACATGCTTGTTATCATTCGAAACGCCTTCAGATCCTTTAAAACTTGTTCTTGGGTAAGGATATGTGCAATCCCTGTTGACTTCCATTCTAAACACTGAATGGTGATACATTAGTGTTGACAATTTTCAGTTTGTTTTTCCTTATCAAAACAACATATCTCATTCTCATGTTTTTCCTTATCCACAGGCATTCATAATACATTTTTTAATACTCCAAGGATATAATGTAGAGCGTGTTCAATCTTTTCTGTGTAGCATTGGGAAACTTGGACTCCTTTCAAACACTTTCATGGTTTTTCTTCTCATACCGCAGGAATCATTTTCATTATACAAAATAAAATTTTTCCCAACTGGTTATAACATGAATACCTAGCAACTATTCCAATTTCTCTAGCATCTGCCCAAGTAGGTACAACGGACTAGCAACAATGCAGCTTATCAATGTTGATATGCTCATCATTGGAGAAAGGAATGCCAGGTCAAGTCTGTGAATGTACCCATATCTTGAATCAACTTCATCTTATACCTATAAAAACATCATTGTAAAGAAAACATAAAAATTCAATCTACCTACCTACATTCTCATTCAACATGATTTTCATATGAAAAATCTGCATGGCGAATATGGATACCTAATAAAAAGAAAATTCGTAAACGTTCAAGCACAAATTGCTCGAAAAAGATAAAATAAATACAAAAATATCAGGTTATGTTACACGCTCCAAAAGCTCGAAACCCGTTCGTTTTTATATCTTAAAGCCCCATGCGTTCAGTGATCAGATGATCCCAGCTCAGTCTGTACTCGATCCATGAGTAATCGAACTTATAGCTACAATAATCTGGAGATCATGACTGGGTGTCATCTAATATGCCAGAAAATGATGAAACCTCCATTTTGAAAAAAAGGCCGATAGAGAAAAACATCTCGGAGACGATTACAAACTAAAATCTGAGTTGGAAGTAATTTAATAAGTGTCTATAAAAAATAAATCGGAACACTGTGATACAAAATGTATTTAAAAACGAATCGAATCTCTGACAAATTTAAATAACAGGAACCATAAAAAAGATTCACTGATGGTTTCACGCAACTTGAACTAGAAGTGGTGGTGTTCATAATTGACGAAAAAATGTCATAAATCTGAAAAACGAGTATATAATCCTGATGACTTGTCAAGCATATTCAATTTTAATTTTTATCACAAGAATGATCACCAAACATTCGTACAGCTCTACAAATTTCACTTGCAAACTTGCCAAATTCCGTCTCTTAATAGGTTTTGAAAACCGCGTTTCATGGAATAATTCGATCACAAATATCCTATTCATTATTGGTATGGGGCCATGCACCTAGTGCTTCAAATGTATTTAGCATCCAAAGGAGGGCAGTAAGACTCGTTGATAATCTTTCCTATCGACAGGACTGTAGAAGCAGCTTCATAAATAATAGAATACTTACCTACTCTACCATTTTTATACATATTACCTAAGAATATCAGGACTACACAGAAGGGAGATTGAAGTCAGCACCTTTGATGTTGAGGGGGCAAATTTAGTAACATTGATCCTATGTAAAGTGAAATCATGCTTCGAACACTGAGAAAAGTTACTTTGTTCATCACTAAAATATAAAACTTGCTACCCACAGAAAACTAATTCAAAACAACATCAGTACTTCATGAAGGTATAAACGGTTGAATGTTTTGATGAATGATTTGAAGAGGCATTCCATATTTACCACAAGTTATCAAATCATCATAAATAAATGAAATACCCTTACCTTCTTGGTAAAGTACTCAACACAATCTGAATTTCACAAGTGAGAGTGGCAAGTATCATTCATATCAAATGCCGGCCGATCGAGCAATATGGCTTTCCTTCGCTTCTGTATAGTTCTGATTTCTGTGATATGCTTGCTGCATGTGAAAAACCATATTGCGGAATACATATTACCCATGAAAAAATTTATAGTCATAGTACTCGCAATAAGGCAAATCTATATCATGATGGCCACAGAGTCAACAGAACAAGAAATGGCGTAAATTACTATGCTGAAATAATGTTCAATCTACTTCCCCAAAATATAAGAGATGTACCACTGATTATGTTTTAGAATAAAATTGACGAGTACCTAATAAAATTTTTTTATTGCGTAGAAGAATATTTTAATAATAATTTCCAAGACATGTAGCATCACCAACCCTGAATAGTGTTAACAAACGGCTTCTATGTCCCACACGGTGATTTGAGCAAATTATTTTAATTATTTTATGTTGAAGTTTTACTCATATGTGACTGTATGTTTATGTTTAGTTTAGCTAAAAGATTTGTCCCATTCGAATTTTACTCGACTTGTGTGAACTTTTGTATTAGCACCAAATATATACTACTACTACTACTTTGACTCCCAAATTTCAATGTGCAGTGGCATGCATCATTTGTGAACGTACTGGTTCAATCCACGTCAGAATTTCATATATGGAAATTAAGTCGTGAGAAAGGTCGACTAATCAGTTATATGAAAGAAATATAAGTCCATGCTTCACACATTTGGTAAATTGTTACCAAATCCCCCGAATTTGATATTCCAAATATCTTGGTAAAATTTCTACACTGAGAAATTTATCGAGTTGTATTTGGTGTGCAACAATGATGCAATGGTAATTTTTTTTAATATAGCCTAGTTGAAGAGTTTTCGGTGCATTCACCTAATTGAGCCCATTAATATATGTTTTGGGTGTTGAGCGTGGAGGTTTGAAAAATCGACTCGATTTTGATTAATATGAATATTTCAAACCTCGTCCTTTGCATTTTCGACTTTGGATCTATCATCTATACGAATAATTCAGAATAGTTATTGGTATGAAAATATTATCAACATTATTCCTGGGTTGAAGAGTCATAATAATAATAATTTATTGCACATATTACACAAATGGTATAACAGTCAGTCAAAACTAAAAAAAAATTATGCACTATAACAATGAATTATGATGAATAAACCTCATTTCAAAGCGAAAAAAAAAATAAAATAAAATGAAAAAATTACTGGGTCCGTTGCAATTAACCTTCAAAATGGTCTGCCGATGGTTAAGAAAGAAGGTACTTTCCATATCACGTCACAGAACTGACGGAACACTGTGAGACGAAAACTTATATTATTTCATCTTCAAAAACATACTCTTCAAGCAGATAGGAGCCACATGGACCCTTTCCTATCCCCAGTTGTCACGAATCTGTTCATGATGAACTTCGAAGAAAAAGCACAACGGAATGCTCAACAGAGTGTTGACTCGCTTCGTTACAGATCTGAATTGTTCAAATCAGCTCATCTAGTCCATTCTTTTGTGATTTCTTTCTGAAGAAAACACAAGAATAATAGAAAAAAATTACTTACCGAACAAGAAATTTAAATTTAAACCTTTCAAAGATTTCGCCAGTACTATCAGTACATATAATAATAATAATAAATAATAGTACTAAATCGACTTTATTCATCTGAGACAACTTACAAGGGAAAACATAAATTTACAGAGAGGAAATCAGATGAAAAGGAGGGTTATCAGCGAAAGCTGTTTTTCAAATCAACTGTTGACGTGAGATATACAGAAAATGCAATAATATCAGTTACAGTACAAACTTAATAACATAATAATAATAATAATATAATTCTGACGTAAAACCAATGAATAATGCAAGACAAAGGACATGGCGAAGTTGGCATTACTAAATGTTACCAGTGTTTGAGAATAGGTCTCAAACGTTTCTTGAATTTATTGATAGTGTAGGGGAGGTAGGGGTGCATTGGGCACTTTTTTACATGATTGGAAATAAAACTGTTATTTTTAGTCATAATCAAAATTTCATTTCGTATGTATCTAGCATACATATTTCGCAGTAATTATTACTAAGAAAAGTTCTGGTATTATAATTAGTCTCAAAGTTACAAACAATTTCCGAACACATGTCCAAACCTCCCGATGGTCGGGAGGTTTGGGCACCCCTATAGGGAGGTTTGGGCATAGTACCACATATTGCTTTACTATACTACTGTGCTTGAGTATTATTTATATATTATATAATTTCTTTATAGAAACATTATCTCCGACGTTTTTTATTGAAACTTGTGGACCGGGAGACACTGGTGGCCTCGGGTGTCTGAGGATGTCTTTGAAAAAATCATATAATCCAATCTTTGGATGCAATTTTTTTTCCGTCGTTATTTGGCATTTTTTTTCAATAGCAGTGCCATATTCATAAACCAATTCGCGTGCCTTCACTTTTGACAGTCCATGATTTAGTTTGAATAACGTTATGAGAAATTCTGAAATTTTTTCTTCTTCATCCTTCGTGAATATTTGGGATGAGATAAATTTCGAAGGACTATCTTTCACGACGCCACCTTGCTTTATGTATCTTTGTAGGTTCGACCTGGGTATATCATATTTAGAATATATATGTATATGATGAATTGTGTTTTCGGGTTTCATTCCGTGTTCTGTGGTTTTTATCCTCTGAAGGATAATTGTCACAACGTTTCGGCAAAGTCTCATTTGCCATCTTCTAGGTGATGTCTAGAGTTTCGACCTCCGAACGACTCAGAGGTCGAAACTCTCGGTAATTACTTATAAAATGTTGATAGGTAGCAGATACCTTCCTACCTAGGTAGGTAGGTACTTCTTTTGCTAACATTTTCGCGAAAGCTGGCGCTGCTATGATTGCAAATGCGTTCGGTAATGATAAAATTGAAAACGATTACCTATGTAATCAGACAAATTAATAGTGTATTTGTACCATAATCATCCGAAAATGATATTATCAAAATACTTATCTCTATGAAAAACAAAACTAGTTCTAGCAGTACAGATGAAATTTCTCCAGTTCTTTGCAAAACTATTTGTGAACTTGTTTCATCTCCCCTTACACATAGGTATCAACAATCAATTTCTCACTGCCGCCCGTAAGGAAAGTTTACGAATTTGATGAAAGCTAATAATGTATTCTCATCATTGTTTAAAAAAGGCAATCCTCTCATAATGGATAACTACACACAAATTTCCTTATTGTCTCAAAAATACTCGAAAGAGCTTTTATGATTCACCTACCCAGCCAACATAGTTACATCGCAGAGGCGTCCCTGCGATATCACGACGAGGCGTGTGACGTCCCAAAACTTGTCGCAGGGAACTTGCATTTACGTCGCTCACATGTCGCGATGTCACACTCAGGCGACATCGCGTGTGACACAAATGCGACAAGTTTTGTGACGAAATTGCGACAAGTTTTGTGACAAAATTGTGACAAGTTTTGTGACGAAATTGTGACAAGTTTTGTGACAAATTTTGTGACAAAATTGAGATCAATTTTGCGACGTAATTGCGACAAGATGTGCGATGACTCTGCGATTTATTTCGCTATCAATCTGCGACGTACTTTCTGCTTTTAATATGTGGGATAAATTCTGAAATCGAACCAGAAATATTGGCAGGCCTGTATTCTGTATCATTGATATTTCATGGATATTACCAGAATTATATACACTGGACATCATAAGAGCGACATCTACTGGACATCGTAAGAGCGATATCTACTGGATATCATAAGAGCGATATCTACTGGATGTCACAAATATCACATCAACTCGATATCGCAATAGTTACATGCCAAATGTGTACATCGCAGCGACCTAACAAAAGTAATGTCTCAGTTTTACTTGATAGTGACATCGCAGGGATGTCATGTCACAGATGTGTTGGCTGGGTATTACCTATTAATATACTTCTCAGAAAAGTATCGGATTTCTTCTTCCCAACACGGTTTTCGCAAGAACAAATCTATGGAAACAGCTACAAATCATCTCCTTCTGAACTTGATCAGAATAAATTTGTCGTCTCAATGTTTGATCTGTCATAAGCATTCGACAGTATAGATTTGGCTGTTGTGAAAGATAAACTTTATTACTTGATGAGCATTAGAGAAAGTGTTCTTATTTTAATTAAACTGGATTGTGTTTTCTTGGAAAAATACTTTCGAAAATCTAACTGTAAATGTAAGGAACGAGCTCGTTCATAAAAACAGGTCTGGGAGCGCGCTAGCGCGCTTGTCCCCATCAGTCAGGTAGGCGTCGCCCTAGCAACCGATCAAAAAACGATGATGCCGATGCGTCTGTGGCATTCGCGAATTTAGGGTTCAGATTTTTAATCGCCAACTGCGGCATTGCCACTGTTAGTAAATAGTCTTTGTGCTTCCGACGGGAAGTGGATTGGATACAATATCTCGTGAAGATGTGCATTAACTCGTCTAGCAAATACAATGTTCCGTTAGGAGATCATCAGGGATCAGTAATAGGTCCACTTTTTTGTTTAGGTATTATACGTAAATGACTTGCCCTGTCATATTAGTAGTGGCAGAGTTGTCATTTTCGCTGATGACACCACTGTTAGTACATCGGGAAAGACCACTGAGGAAAAAGTTCTTATCACATGGAAGAGATGGACATTTGGTGCAAAAAATCGACTTTAATAAAATACTGGAAAAACGGAGTACATATAGGTACATTTATTCTACATCCAAGCCGCAGAACCTAGTTATACCGAATGTACGGTTTTCCAAATATGTGAGGCTTCTTGGAACCCATCTAGATTCTCGGCATCTTAGGGAGCAGCATGCGACTGGAACAGAGTCTTTTGTGCTCAAAAGCGTTAATTTTCAACTTAGATTATGGGCAAAGTTGCAGTAATTGTTTCACCGTGAATACAATTTCGACATTTTTGAATGTGTCAAAAGTGTTCAGGAGAAATTTGATCAAAAAATCAGATAAAAGAAAAAATAAATTGACTGTACCAACCCGTCATAGGTACATCATTATAAGAAAAATCACCACACTATGCGGCAATTACTCCTTTCTATTCACTATCGAAATCATTACAAATGCTGAAAACTTACGAAGCTTTCAAAAATGAGGTTGAGCGGTACTTGGTGGCGGAAGGATTCTATAGTGTGAGAGATTCCTTTTCTATGTGGTTTGCATGGATTTTTTTTCCTAGACTGAACAAGATAAATACTAATTTCGACTGTGGATGCTGAAGGTAGTGGTAGTGAAATTTGCCTTGTCAAATATTCATTAAATTCATTGAAAAGAGCAGATATGAAGTATAATACACCTATAGGTACAAAAAATGAGTATAGACATCAAGAAAAAACCCAATGCGACTCGATAAACTGCTTGTATACCATTCGCGGTGAGATGACTTTGGCAAGGTCAAATGACCCAAGAAGCAAATTGAATATAATAATTAATTATTGAAATGAAGCTATTGGCGTTTAAAGAAAGCTCGGACCCGTCGATTTATGATTGAAGGGGGACACCTTTCAGACTACTCAGATTTTTTGTAGTACGCACCCCCTCGGAGGGGTGCGTCCGACGACCCTTATTTAGATAGGAAAAGTAGGTCGAGTGGCACTTCGTGTTTTAAAGGTCTTTCGAATACCTTCAAAATTCTGTTAGAAGAAATTTTTTTGTAACGATCGGTAACCAACCCCATCCCCCGAAAAAATCTCCTCGTAATAAACAAAAAATACGAAATCACATGGACACGTATTGGCAGGTTGTTATAAAAAGCCAAAATTTATTTTTCTATGGAAGTTCTGAATGTAAATTGTACCTTGAAAACAATTTGACTTATTTTAAAAAACGTTAAACTCAATACAAATACCTTCAAAAAATCGTCACAAAAATTTTCTGTTAACAGAGTTGTGAAGGTATTCGAAAGACCTTTAAAACACGAGGCGCCACTCGACCTACTTTTCCTATCTAAATAAGAGTCGTCGGACGCACCCTCCGAGGGGGTGCGTACTAGAAAAAATCTGAGTAGTCTTAAAGGTGTTTCTCTTCAATTAGAAATCGACGTGTCCGAGGTTTTTTTTCAAAATCTTACTTTTTATATTCAATAACAGCTCTGTTAAGTTTTCGTTGTTACACACTGTATACTTCAAATAGGATCCTATCTAACACATCTCGTTTAATTATATCATTTTGGATGAGAAATTGTGAGCCCCGACCCCAAAAAACACCGCATAAAATACGCTTGCCATCTTAGAGCCGCCATCTTGAATTATGACAAAAAATTGGATTTTTCACCACTAAAATATTAATATACCCATTTTGAATAGCATCGGTTCATAAATCACAAAACTTGCCCGCCATCTTCAACCGAAAAATGATCAGATATTGTGCAAATAATACGAAAATAAATATTATAAACAAAACTTTTCCAAAAACACTCTCATATTTGATAACACTAAAAAGGGAAAATAATGTTATTCCTGGTTATTCGAATACGAAGAATATGAGTAAAAGCCGTAGGAAACTATACATTTTCGCAATGATTGATGAGCGCTTCATTTTTTAATAACCAGGATCAGAATATTATTTTTAGATATTAATTACCCTTACACCAAACTGATTTTGTTTGCACTCGACGCGCGTTTCGCTAACAAGGTTAGCATCTTCAGTAGAGGTAAATTGATTCGAGTATCAATTTACTTCTCCTGAAGATGCTAACTTTGTTATCGCGCTCTATCCTGTTTACGACATTTGAATATAAGCGTTTTTAAAAAAGTTTTTTATAATATTCATTTTCTATAATTTAGTCTTGACATATCTCGTAATCGATTTCAAATGTATTTTAGAAATTTTACAACATTCTCAAAACCGCCATTCGAATTTTTCAATTTTAACTGAAGAATCATGATCTTCGACCCAGCAAATCCTCAAATACCAATTTGGATTAGAATCGGTTCATAATTACTGAACTCGTCCGCCATTAATTAATTAATTAAGAACACCTGCCAAATTTCAAATTATTCGGACGTCTACAAGTGGGTTAAACTTGATGTCAAAGATTTTATTACATTGTTAATTCAAGTCAAGCTGATTAATAAAAGCGAGTTAATTAATAAACATTTTATTATACCTATAAAGAAAAAGTACAATGTTATCATCTATCATCAGCCTGCACCGTCTGCACGAATATTACCTACACCACCGTAAATAAAACGTGAACACAAATTCACTCTCCGCGAGAGCCGAGTGATAGGAGACCCTACGCACCAACAAAAAATATAATTTGTACCTGTTCCTGTTACGTCGCGTCGTAGACGCCGACCGGGAGTTATCGTTCCCTTCCATACGGTTCAGAGACTAACAGTCGACCTACTGTTCACGTTATACCTATCCGAAAACAAAAAATAAACGAAATGATGTTTTTTTATCAGCTATACAAAATACATTTTTCAGAACTCTAATAATATTTTTGACCCACAACAAACAGCACAGCAGCTAATATTGTAGCCACTGTTTATCATGCCTTCTACCTTTCACCGTTCACGCAAGGGTTTCACGTTTCACCCAATGTATTCCTTATATTATTCGTTGCAGTTTGTTTACTGCTTCTGAAATAGTTTATTTGTTTGGCTCGTCTGTATACAATCAGCTATCAGCGACCTCTCGTGAACGGAGGAATTACCTTCCAATATAGATTCCGACAATTATTCGCCATTTGAAAAATTCTTCAAACGGACTGGTTGCGCTGAGGGCGGCGATCTTTGGAACTCTGAAAATTTATTTCCAACGGTCATTCGTCAATCCTCATCTTAAACCACATATATGAGTATTTTCCTTCTTTGAAAACTCTTTACGAGAATTCAACCCAGTGAATACAGATCTTACATTTAGGTGAACAAAGTTGATGAAACTGCCCATCTATATATTTAGTACAAAAAAATTGTATATATAAATGTAAATGAGTGTATAGGTATAAAATTTTACAAATGAAACAGATTAAAAAAATATAAATATATAATTTCTAAGAAATGTCTAAAAATTTAAGTCCCTATTTTGAAAGTTATTTCCTTTTCTCAGTCTTTATCTTACTGACGTTCAAGTCTACAAATTTATCCTTAACTTTAATATTCTTGCTTTGGGGGTTGTGGGAGCTTTAAGAGCTTTCTGGAGTAGCTTTTCAGTTTCCAGCTCAAAGTTCACTCCAATAAGTTGTTGTGTTGGAGTTGTAGGAGTGCTTCTGGGTCGAATGCCTTCATACGTTTCTTCACTTTGCTCAAATGCAAGTAGTTGGTCAATTGAGTAGTATGTACCATCGACAACCAGCTTATTTCCTTTGATGTAGGATGTTTTTTCTTTGAATTGCGCCTGTGTCGGCTGAGATGTCTTTTTAAGACTGCAAGTTCTTCCCTTTGTTTGGTGGTGAGATCATGAGTTACTGAAATACTATTGTTCCTTTTAGTTTACTGCAGTTAGAAAGTAGAAGTTTCTTTGTGAAGCTGGAAGTGAATTCGACCTTCACGGGACAGTTTTTCGCAGATCCCAAGCAGATAATGTCTTCAATTTGGCTCAGTTCGAACTCAACGCCTAATTGGGTTTGAAACTTTTCACGAAGATAATCAAACGAAATTTCGTGACGTTTCTTATTCAATCCAAAAATTATAATATTGTTGGATTTTTGTTGACGCTCCAACTTTTCTACTTTGTCTTTCAGCAAAGCGTTTTCTTTTTCCAACTCCCTAATCCGCTCGCTAGTGGCTCGTGTTTGCATTTCTCACTTCGTGAGGAATGTCATAATTTTTAACATTAAATTCCATTCCAAATCCCCTTCAGAACCAGTGAACCCTTCACTGGTTCACAGATAGAACTGAAATATTAATTTCAAGTCGTCTTCCGCAGAAAAAAATCTCCTTCAGAAACACAATGAAATCCTTGAACAACTTCGAGTGATACGAGAAATTCAAAGCATTTGAACGTATACAAATACATTTTCACTCGAGAGATGACAATTCTCAACCGGGATGTCTGTTCCGTTTAATGAGGCGTTGCGTAGCAATCTCTTCTTCTACAACTTCAAATTCTTAATTCAAAAGCGGAAATTTTGAATTGTTCGAAAAAAAAAATGTTCTAAAATTGTTCGTTTTCGTTAACCAGCTGACGAACGTCAACCCTCAGAAGTCGAAACTTGTGCGAGCAATGGATCAACAAGGCCTTACCTTTTAACGTGCGATTACCCAGCACGGTGGCCCGGCGAGGATTCGAACCCCGGCCTTCCGCTTGATAGGCAGATATGCTAACCACTACACTACCGAGACCACAAATGAACACAAACATGTCAAAGGAAAGTTATTCTACTCTTTTTCAATATCTATTTTAGACAAAGGTCCACTGATGGATATCCGGTAATGTCCATTCCTGAAATATGCCCGATAGTGGGTCCATCCAGAAATATCCACTCGTAGATGTCAAATGGATATCCATTTCATGTCCTTGGATATATGTACGGGTTCGTGAATATGTGAAATGCGGTAAAAGTATGATTTCTTCGTTCATAAGCATGATCAATACGTGAACAAAAGGTAAGCTGTGGGTCCAGAATAACACCCAAATATTTAATTGTACAGAGATGAGTCTATTTCTGCGCCGTTAATATAAAAATTACCATTCAATTCAGCTAATTTATAACGGTGCCACCTTGATCCCAACACCATACATTTTGTTTTTCTTTATTTTTCAATTATTTCCATAAAGGTCATCAAAGTATGAAGTATCAACATCTGTAGAACATTGTATATAGGTAGAAGTATAGTACTAGTTTGGACCTAGGAGTCATTTACCTTTAGGTTCGATAATTCAAATAAATCTGATATTAGCTCTCAACGCAATAAATGCTGAAAATATTTTCATTTAATTTTTTGACGTAAATGATATATTTTTCGTTTCACCTCCTATTTTTTACCAGGATCCCATGCTATTTACATATTGTTGCCTACCTAGGTAAATCTAGTCGATAAAAAATTGACTTATCCTGACGATTTTTCTAAAATATTCTCACAGGGCCCGGGTCATTGTTCAATCCTCTGTGGATTTTTTTTCTTGGTGTCACTAGCAAGCGATCTTTTTTTCTTTTTCAGGCAGCAGATGTACTCGCGTCGATTTTTTACCAAAATTTTTATAGCCATATTGTTTTTTTATTGATGTCATTACTCATTTTCACTGACTGCAAGTAACGAAGTATATTGAAATTTTATGAATCTACAATCCATTTATGAAGAGATATTGATGGATTGGGACACTTTCCGAGAATTCAATATATGTACTGACGCACATGATTTTTGTTGCATTTCTCAATAATTATTCATTGGACTATTAAAATTTTTTTGATGATATTTTTGCGGTAATTACTAAACAACTTTCTGTATATATTACCCCAATAGCATTCAACGTTATAATTCAAACTCTTGAAATGTAAAAAATTAATTTGAATAATAAAACGACTCTTATTATCTTTAATTACCGATTTAGTAATAGGTTTTCATGCTATTTGATTTGAAGTTTTTACTATCATTATGATACCTGACCGAGTTGAAAAAAAAATTTGCTAATTTAAATGTTTGAATATTCTTAAAGTGAACGCGAAAACTTATTTTGCGCCCATAGTCAACACCATATTTTTCGTGCGACCGTGAAAATTATATAATTCCAATAAACATCATGCGTTTTATTGCGAGTATGGAAAAGTAAGCTGATGGCGTCAATATTAAAGTGTTTCTATGAAAATGAAATATTCATCAACACAAACGTTCAGTTCACCTGCAGTTAATCTGGCCGTAAAAATTTTTGCCGGCCGCTACCATTGGGAAAGGCCGCAAAATATCATTTTGCAGCCTCTGTTGCAGCTGCGAAATGCTTGTTTTCTTTCTTCTGATGAATAATTCGGCAAAAATCTGAAATCTCTGGTTCTTTGTCATGAAGTATGTTCAACTAGGTGAACTCTTCAGATTTTTGAATTTTCAATTTCACCTAAAATATAAAAAAATCGATGGATTCATGTGTATCGGTTGCGAAATTGCATTCATTCATATAGGTTCTTTGTTCAAAAAATATCCAATCTGCTTCTTACTTTTTTCTGCCGACTCAAATGAGATAACTGTTACAGAAATAGTGAAGAAACCGTTTCATGAAATGAGTGTATCACAGTTATTTGCAGAGGGGTTTATATTTTATTCGTATATGCTTCATTAGACGACAAAACGTTTCAGAGGTGAGTGGTAGATACGTATCTTTGTACTGACATATTGCCATCAGTGTTATTGCTTGAAATCAAAGGGTAGCAATAGTAAAAATAATTTTCCATAGAAGAACTCTATGTGAGATGTGGTTTTCAACAGCTTCTTCAGGCTTGTTATGGTACTACACCTGGACAGTACAATAACATGCCTGAATAAGCAATTTTATAGTAAAACACGCATTTAGGGTTGTGTGAACTACTAGTGGAAATCACACAATGTTTTTTGATAACTTTATCAGTTATGGTGTTGAAGTAGAGAAATTCTACAAGAGCTTAAACTTTTATCTGATTCACTTACTATTTTTCTCGATGACTACTGTAAAACTGCATTTTGTTTAATTTTTTCTGTGGATTGGCTGAGGGACTTCGGTCGATGGCCTGTTGGGTGCTTGCGCTCAATAAATAACGTTATTTATTTATTTATTTTTCTGTGGATTTCATTTTCAAACTATTCTTGGGATCAAAAACTTGTAATACTCCACTGATTTGCTACAAACGTTGTGTCACATCGTAAGTGCACCATTTTTGTTCCCGAAGAAATGTTTTACTGGTGTTTTGACGTTTGCAATATTTGATTCAATATATACTTGAAGTGAATTTTTTCGAAGTCAGTAGTAGATTGTAGCAAAAATAACGGAAACTGCATGCACCTTACTGAACGTTTATTATGAATGTATGAATGAATTTGATATCCCTTGGATAATGACGAGTGAACCTACTGTTTATATTATGGAGATTCTCCTCAGTTGTGTGCTTTGTTGAAGAGTTTCTTGTCTGATAGGTCTCTGTATGTGGTTGTTGAAGGAGTATCATCTGATATTCTCCCAATAAATGCAGGTGTTCCACAGGGTTTAGTTCTGGCGCCCACTTTGTTTTTGCTTCATATGAATGATTTGCTC
Organism: Zygogramma bicolorata; assembly: GCA_032362365.1. Lineage (NCBI taxonomy): Eukaryota > Metazoa > Arthropoda > Insecta > Coleoptera > Chrysomelidae > Zygogramma > Zygogramma bicolorata. The sequence goes on from JAVJAQ010005951.1 coordinate 50,452, forward strand.
GAGAGAACATTTTGTGCAATACATAGTTTTGCGGACGACAGTACTCTTCATACCAGTTTCTCTTCCAGAGTCCCCTTACCAGCTCGAGAAACAAAAATTCAAAGAAACGTTCACGCCCAAAAAATTAACGACGACTTGACAAAAATAATAAAATGGGGTAATATGAGCTTGGTGGAATTTAATGCTACGAAACCCAGGCATGTCTCTTCTCGAGAGAAGCCGATCTATCATCATCAAATATTCAGATGTCAGGAGAAACTGTTCCTACAAAATCAAGTATCTCGATGCTAGGAATTACGATCAGTGATGATCTCTCATGGGAAAACCATGTGAGATCGATCGCTAAAAGTGCTTCCCAGAAACTCGGATTTCTATTTCGTGCGAAGAAATACTTCACTTCAGCTTCTAATGATCTACAAGGCTCAGATACGACCTGTCATGGAATACAGTTCTCATGTGTTGAGTTCGGCACCAAAACATTCATTGAGGCTTCTCGATTTTATTCAGATAAAGGCAATTCGTCTTGTTGGTGATTCTTCGCTCACAGACTCGCTCACTTCATTGGAACATCGTAGAAGGGTCGGAGACTTGTCTCTATTTTATAGATACTTTCACGGTCGATGCTCTTACGCATTGTTATCAATCGTTTCCCCCTTGGCAATATCTACGGATGAGTCGACGAGTACAGAATTCCCAGCCCTTTGTTGTGAATTTGGAAACCTGTCGAACCTCTCTTGCTCAGGGACCTTTTGTCAATAGAACAGCTGAGCTTTGGAACTCCTTGCCAAAAGAGGTTTTTCCTGAGACTTACAAACTTCAGAAATTCAAAGTAAATGTTAATTCGTATTTCTTGTCCCTTGATTCACGTAGTGTTCTTTGAACATTACAGGGCTTCGTGTGAATCTGCATATAAAAAGAAATTATCTTCGATTCTCTTGAAGAGTAGAATTGCCAAAAACCTGTTGACTCATTCTGGAATAATATTCCTTGAATAATGTGTAGTGTTGAATTTTCTATTATAAGGCGAAAGTTCGAGTCACAGAACATTTCGATTGAATGACAAAAAAGTATTTGCTTATGTTTGAGCTGTTTGAACTGAATAGCCCACTGTTGTTTCTTGTCAGGCAAGAAGTTATTCTTCGAAGTTATTATTCTGGGAATTTATCCGTTGGTTTGTCGGTATTGAGTTTCGACGTTTCGCCAACATATAAACATATATATATATATATATATATATATATATATATATATATATATATATATATATATATATATATATATATATATATATATATATATATACATTAAGTCGCGAAGAAGTCTTGAGAATGGCTTCAAAGTGGCAGACGAAACCTCGACAGAAGAACGTTTTTAGACGCGTTTCAACCGGAAGTTCCAGTAATCACATATCCGACCGCGGACCGGTTGATCCGCGTCTGGAATCCTTCATCTGTCGACGTTTCGGCTCCCACTTTGGAGCCATTCTCAAGACTTCTTCGTGACTCGGTGACGAGGCCTAAGTCTCCTTAACCCCCAGCTCTCATCTTGACGAAGTGAAGACTGTGGTTTTGTGGATAGAGGGATGGTATTTATGGCTATATGAGAATCCGACGTTATTGAAACTGTCGGTCCCCTTGTTTGAAAAAGATTAATTAAAGGATTTGTTCGATGGTTTCCAGGAATTGGGAAGCGTTTGTGAGTCGACTCGTTTCTTGAGGCATTGAGTGCGTTTTTCGATTTCCATTGCTTTGCAAATTATTCTGGAGTGGAGTGTTTTTGCTGTAGCAATGGTCTTCGTGTTGTTGAAGTCAATTTTGTGTCCGGTTTCCGGTTTTGATTTTTAAAGAGAGTCGAGGTCATGTCCGAATTACGTACTGCTAGGTCGTGCTAATTATAGTTTCGGGCCATAGGAACCACTTTTTAAAAGACTTTTCTTTGGATTTACAGACTTTATTTGTTGCTCTAACAATGGTACTGACAAGACTGACTTATTTCGCAACGCTGAAACGTTTATATAACCTGTCTAGTGTCAGCATTTTATGAGGTACTGACTAATCAGAAAAGAGGATTTTATATACATAACTTGCTCGTAGGACTTGTTTGATACTCGTCGGTTCGCCTGTCCAATGTATGTTCTCGGGCAGTCATGACAAGGAATTTCATATATTCCTTGTGATTCGTTGAGTATTATATCTTTAGGTGAGCGCAGGAAAGAGGATATTTGATTCTTTGCTGTGAAAACTGTCTTGATGTCGTATTTTGTCAGAATTCGGCTAACTTTATCAGTGACAGACCCAGTGAGGTGAAAAATCTCACATCTGCCCTTCTTCAAAATGATTATCAATATTCCTGCACAGTTCAAAGTTTATTGAGTATATTTATTTCACTGAAAAAAGGAAACCATCTCGAATCTGAAGGTAAGTAGATAATTATTTTACTCATTACCTAATGGATGAGAATCATTTCATATCCTTCAGTTCACAACAATATCAATAGTTTCTTTTCTGTTACATTGGTAAATGCAAGTTGAGGTACAGACCCGACTGACAAGCCGGAAACAAACGAATACTACTGGTCTCACACACGCTAATATTTTCTTTTGCGACATATGTCCAATCCATCCTAGCACAAATTTGTACTGTAGACCATGACGAAAAAAAAAAAACAACTGTTAGGAATAAATTTCAACTCAGTAAACACATATAATAGTTTTTTTTTATTCTACTATACTTCACAGGGCATATACCTCATTAGTTCTTTGTCACGATGGATTGGATAAGCTGTACATGATCAGTACCATAAATGGACGTCTTCAGGATGTCATTTGTTTTATGTAGTTTGTGAGTCTATTTTTGGACGTCATCTAGATGTTCGGTATATAGTTTGAATGTAGACTGGAACAAATAGACGTACTGGTACCATAATTGGACGTCTGGAAGATGGCGTTTGCACTCAATATTCGTTTTATGGTCTGGACCATTTGTACATAACCATTACCACAAATGGAGAGTACTTGAACAATACAAAAAAAAGGTACTGTATATACTCAGTACGTCTGTTCAGGGACTTCTTTTGGATATTCTGTCATGTCTCTGGCCTCCTTTGGATGTTCGGTATATGGTTTGGGACATGAAGACGTAACCAGTACGATGAATGGACGTCCCGAGGACATCGTGTGATATTAGCGATGGTATCAATTGCCAGAAGTGCTTGTTATCAAAATTTCTTTTTTGGCAAAATGAATAGTCACTTTTTGATTGCTTATAAGGCCCAGATCCATTTGGCTGTGGAATACTTTTCGAAATTTCGTGTTCTATTTCGAGCTGAATACTTCAATACCCGGCATCTCTTGATGATTTGCCAGACAAAATTCCAAACTATTCAAAATATACACAAAACCTTCTGGATTCCATTCATAAAAATTCAATTGATTTTGTGCTCACTCTTTGGCATGCTGTATAAATTCAGTCGGTTTATCCTTTGGCTACAAATATTCCTATAGAATATTCTGAATCGTACCGCTTTTGACGGTTTTGTTACTATTGACCCAACGACTACAGTGCTCCCACCCTATCTTCGTGAGTCTGGAGATCCACTGAGACTCTCATTCAGCGCGGCATTTCCCGCCGAAAGAGTATCTATCACAACTCTCAAAAATGAACTCAACGCTGGAGAGTGGTTTCTGTTATATAACATAGATATTCTGATATCTTCCATAAGCGGGGTGACCAATATTCAAAGAATTCTTAGTTACTTCTGCAATCCTATTCCTTGATCAACTGATTTAAGTTTCATGTGATTTTAAAATTCACCATGAGAAACCCTGACAAAATTATTAATAGGCGACAAAAAATCCTCATTCGTTCCTTGAATTGAAATGTTCATAATAATAATTGAGTAGGTATGCTAAACATCTCATTAGCGTTTTCATCTAAGCACACATTTACCATGAGTATGCCTCACTTTACCCATGTCAATATGGTCACCCCCACTAGTAGGTTTCCTTATCACTACGAATTCATCATTTTTGTTGAATTATTCGGATGTAAAACTCATGGTCATGATTGCGCAAGCGTATTTTTTTGAACTGTTACACTTGAAACACATGTGTAAAATGGATTTTTTTCAATACCCACCTTTATTCAAAAGGTAATCGGAAATCGTGTGTAGTTATTCGTTTGAAGTTGAAATGATTAAGTTCTGCCAGATGTTTGCAACTGAAAAAATGCAGAATTTTCTTAAGAAAAGGTGAGTCAATCGAAAGATTTTTTGTTTATTCAAAGTGATGTTAAGACACTTCCTGCTCAAACTTGAAACTAATTCATAAGTGAAATTGTTATCTTTCAGATAAAGTTCCGATCTGCCCAAAAATCACCTTCTTAGTGCAACACTTGTGAATTCCGTTGGTGCAATGTGGCATGCTCCTTAAAATCATAAATGTTTCCAAATCAAATGTATTCTTCCAAAAATGATTATTATTCTCACATGTAGCGGATAACCAATTTTTTTCATTTACATATGTAACTACGAAAAAAATCCAAATATCTGTTACGGGAGATGAATACAAATATACTATCATCAAATATCCTCCCATCGGTTCCGCAGGATTGAAATGTGAATTTGAATAAATTGCCACTTTTATTGTATCTGGATTAAAATACTGTTGATGTCACAGATATCACACCAGGTGAACATCTCATACACTGAACCTACCAACAGACTGAATTTCTTTCGTTGAAGTATATCAAATGGGTTTTCTGGATATACTTCAGAGGAGGATAACTAACTAAAAAAGTGAGATTTGATTCACTTCGTCCCAGTTTAGAGAAATACGATTGTTTTTCTCGGCAATAATTCAGCGCAGGTGATAGGGAGTAGAGAATTCTCTTGAAAAAATATATAATTCATCAATTGATATGGTTATACCCAGTGGAGTGGATTCACTTTATGACATCTCAGATCATTTTCATTTTCTTTCATTTTTTACCCTGTGAAACCATCCGTGTCTTTTTCTTGTATTCATAGAATTTCAATGTTTCTTTATGTTTATCATGTGTTTGTTTTTGAGAGTTTGTTTGAGTCGTAACCATTTTTGTATTATCAAAACAGTGTATAAATTCTGCAGTGTTCTCTTGAAGCTGTTTTTTCGGGTTCTTTGCTAAATAATCGGGTTTTATACTCCTCCGTTCTTCAGAAATACGAGTTTTTAGATCGTTTTAGATAATGCACACGCCATTGGATTACGCACAAGCTACACTGCTCTGTAGTTCTATTGGTGTTCTTGTTTTCAAGTAATATTCTCTGACAGTATTTTCATTGCTGAAAGCAATTTTTATCTTGTCAGTAAAGAGTACTTTTGCCTCTCTCTCAGAGGTATTCTTAATGCATGGATTTTTTTTGAGTCCAATTATTTTTCGTTTCATTATTTTTGACCGGTTGTCGTGATCGGGTATCGTTAAATAAAAATTCATTGTGTGGGTAGTTATTTTTGAGTACGACAGTTTTATGTTTTCTGAGTTTATTTTTGTACTGAATCGGATGAGATGAATACAGGTTTTTTTCGGGGATTGTTGGATATGAAATAGGTGAATAAGAATCCTAGGTTGTCGCCGTGGTAAGCACTGTCAGTGATGCTGAGAACTCGTTGTTTTATTTGGTTTACCAAGCTTACTTTTGTGGATTCCTTGTGGTACCAATAATTCATGTCTACCCGAACTCATGGCCTTTCTGTGCCAATCACACTATTATCAACGTCTTCACACTCTATCGTAAACTGAATGTACGGGTGGTGGCGGTCGAAGATGTTAACTTTCTCCACTATATAGCCTTCACAGCTAACGCAAGAATTATGTCATCAATATATTTCTTTGTTGAATGCAAATTAAAGGAAGAACATAAACTACATCGAAAATATGAGTGTGCTTGAAGACTGGCTTTAAATCGAATATTCTGAATGATCAGTTTGTTCAAGCCATCCTCGACTCACCTACACTGTAGGTTGACGGACTAACACCTATCAGAAAACAACTACTCCCCTGACTAATACCACGAAGGGTATTGGATTACATCCGACAGGTGTTAGCGCAGGATTCTTCACAGAAGAAATACCTGCATTTTCTTTCAGCGATACAACTGCCAGAATTAATTTTCAATTATTGGGACGGGTCGCACTTACAGAACGGTTTCAGGCTATTGGGCCTCTCGTCAGTGCAAGGCAGTGCCATCATCAACATAATAAAAAAAATTACAAACACTCTCTGTTGATAGGTACGTGTGTATAATTCGAAGACGTTTGATTCTTTCACGAAAAGGAAGAAAAAGTCCATCTAAAACAGCCTGTCTCTATGGCGACGACGGGCATCGGGTGACATGGAAATTACATTTTCTTGCTCAATTTGTATAACAAGCATATGAAAATTCAATAGAATAGATCCTAAACATGGGAATATCTACACAAAGCAATAGAGAGCTACTTGTAGAAGAAAATCTCACTCATATTTCATATATTACCCATACAAGATTTCGGTTCGCTCAGAGAAAATTATCTCTTGAGCTCTGGAACAATAATAAGCTTTGCGGACGACACGGTCGTCTTATACGAAGAAGAAACATGGGAACAATTGAAGAAAAAAAGTCGAAGAAGATATGAAAATGATTTTAGACGCGTCAAAATACTCACCATTAACTTTTCCAAAACATGGTTTAAGTATACCTTTTACTTGTAATGCTAATAAACTCCCAGAGTTTGAATCGCTTGCCATCCCGAATGACAGAGAAGAAATAGAAATAAAAAGAGCAGATGAAGTAAAATACCTTGGATTATATATCGACAAATATATGAGGTGGAATATTCACATTCATCGAACGATACAGTCACTGAGATCGATTTTGTTCAAGTTCAAATATTTCAAAGGTATCCCAAGTGAAATCCACTTGAAAATGATGTATCACGCGCTGGTAGAATCACGAATAACCTATGGTATCATTGCTTGGGGCACTGCCTCTGCAAATAATATTAAACAGCTCGAAGTCATCCAAAAAAAAATTCTGAAAATTATCTACGGTAGAACACAATGCTATCCGTCAGATTTACTTTTGGTAGAATAAAAAATCCTGGATATCCGACAAAACTATTTTCTCAAAGCAGTTACTGAAAAATATAAATACAGAAGTTCCTTACCCTTTATTGACCATAAATACGATACAAGATCCAAAATAGAAAAAAAAGTGAAGATAACTTTACAGACAAAAACAATATGTCAAAGAAGTTTTTGCTATGTATCTTCAGTACTCTTCAACAAACTCCCAGATGAAATAAAAAATAAGAGAAATATATATTTTTTTAAAAAAGCAACGAAACGATTCTTACTTAATACACCAAGGATTGACATTCATCTCCTGATCGACCCATTGAAAATAAGCCCTCAAATTATGCCCTAAAACTGATTGTTCTCGTTGCAATCTAATATTGAACTCTGTCACTGATTCATTCATTTATTCACTCAACTAACCCTAAAGATATACATTTTTAATCTGTTTAAACGTATATTCAGCACTTATCATTCATTGTACATTTTATGTATTATACATTTTACACTTTACATGTTACAATCTCATTTATTTTTTTTACAGTAAATTTTATAGTTCACATTTTACTTTGTACACGTAATCTTATTTAATTGACTATTTGTATTACTGCTAATTGTCTCACTTTGAATTTTTATGTATGCCCAATAAGAGAAACCATTTGATATGGAATATCACAGATAATTATTGTCCTAACATGTTGAAACAGTACTCATAATCAAAGCACCTGCGCTCAGGCACCGCCTTTGCAGGAACCTTTGTTTATTTGAACCGAAATGTAATATGCTATTACAACACAATTACTATATGTACTAACTTATATGCTAAGGGAATTTTAATAACCATGTACATGTCGTATTCTGCCAAATAAACATTATTATTATTATATTATTCAGTGGGAAAGAGGGTAAATTTTTCATATTCTTGGTATACAAATTGAGCAAGAAAAAGTCATATCTATGTAACCCAATGGCCGTCGTCGCCATATAGACAGGAATAGCTGTTTTAGATGGTCTTTTTCTTCCTTTTTGTGAATGAATCAAACATCTTCGAATGATATACATATATACATATCAACAGAGACTCTTGGTAAATTTTTTCGATTCTACTTCTTTCATAGAAGTTGTAATTTCTATTTTTTGATTCGAAGAAGAAAAAAGCCAAAAAATAATTCATCAAACAAATCATACATTACATAGCTAGCCAAAATGAGGCTTATTTTTGCTTCCATTGGGGTACCAAATGTTATTTTGTCAATTTTATGTTAAAGGAGAATATTTTGTGTTGTTTTGTTATTAATTCAAAGAAGGTTTGTTTTTGGAAACTTTTAATGGAGCTGATACAGGGCCAACTTTTATCAATGGATCTGATACTAGCATCAAATAAAAAAAACTTTTTCGAAAAGTATGCTGAACTTGCTATTATATAATCATCTGGGAGCTTCATTTCATTAAAATAATCAATTTATTTATTGAAACAATATTTAATATAATAATCATCATTGAAATCAAAGGCATGTGTTAGTGGGTCTGTTGAAAACGCAGATAAAAATTCAGTCAGTACACCTATTGAGGTCACAATATATCTCATGGACAAAACCGGTTTATGTATTTTTGGGAGAGTGTAAAATTCGGGTATCACAATTTTATATGTGGTGATTTTTTTTTAGTTTCGTCAATTTGACCAGAAGTGAAAAGAGATTTTATCGAAATGTCACATTTGTTTTGTATTTGAGAAGTACCATCTTTGTTTAGCAGAATATATAAATAATTATTCTCTATTAGATTACGTGGGAGAGAAATGTATTGGTCTTGGTCGATTATGAATGTTACACTACCCTTGTCTGACTCCAGTAAAAATCACACTAGGAATATTTTGTGAAAATCGTTGAGTTTAATCGAGTGATTTATGAAAAAATTAAGGGCCGGTCTTTTCACTTACAGATAAGGTCTCTGATAACTATCCATCACATGAACTACACAGGAATACATATTGATATCTGACAGATAAGTTATCAAGGACTTTATCTATAAGTGAAAAGAGAAATTATTCACGAAATTAGTTATAACATTTGTTCAACACCGAATTTTGATCCAAGCGTTGATAAATTTTATATATCAGGTGGAATTGTTGCACTAAAAGTTTCCTCATTCACTCTGGATCAATATTCAACTTGTACGAGACTAGACGAGTAATTAATTATTCAATTTATTAATATTTGGAAAAGTTGTAGATAACTCGATTGCAGTCTCGCAGAAACATCCTCAAAAAGGAGCTCCTTCGTAAGTGATATAATCTTACTCTTGAGTAGGTCCAACATATATGTTCAAGCATCTTAATTTATGATTAATGTCAATTTCTATATTCAAAAGTCTTCATCCCAACCTGGTGCAGAATTGTCTTGAAATGTTGTTGAAGTTTGTGCCTTGCATTGGAGTTACTAATTCATGTGTTGAGTTGAATGTTGTAAATGTTTCGGTGGTACTCCTATACAGCGATCGGCATTTTAATAGAAAAAATCTCCTCTGACCATTCTCTTTTTGGATTTGGACCACAATTTTAGCTTTTTCACCACCTTTATTCAATGATGGTAGAAACTAACATCTGTGAGAATTTACGAGAGAGGTAGAAAAATACAACTATGTGACTGATAAATATGTAGCACGATTATCATTTATAACAGTAAAAACATTGGGAAAGATCAAAAACACTTGTACAATCAAAATTTAATTTACTGCAAATAAGACAGTATTTTTTTATTAGGAGAAGAAAAAAGCCATATAAAATAGTTCTCCATAACTGCACAGAAATCAGACTGAAAGAAATGATAAAGTTATACATAATTAGAAAGTTATGACTGAATACCGAAACGTGGAGTAAAACTGAACCACTTTCCGATACATATTGTGGTAGATTTTTACCGGGGGATGTTGGATATCGATTTATCTCAAGCTCTTTTAGCCGATAGAAGTATTTTTTTTCCGATCCTTTCAATACACTTATCGAAGTCTTGAATTTTTGGAATGATTTTTCAAGGGCCGGAATAATTAATCTTCAATTTCTTACAATGCAATAATGTTTTTTTTTCTTACGAGAAGGAATATGTACTTTTCGAATATTCTGAAAATCAAGAAATTACCAATTTTTGTATCCAGATGCATAGTTATATACAAAAATTACAATAATGTGAATGGAAAATCTCTTTATCTGCCAGTTTCTGAATCTGGCGTTAGAAACACAAATTAGATCTAAAATGATGTTTCGTGGTTATTAAATCACCGGAAATCATAATCTAATTGCATATGCATAGTTTCAATCAATTTAAAACGTTTCATTTACTCAACAATTTGAAACATTTATCCCTATCATAACGTCATGTAAAGCCTTGAACAGTAATATAGAGTCGTGTTATTTAGCAGTCAACTAATTTTTTTCATTACTCGATTTTGATAAAAGTAAACTTTTAATGAACAGGTACCTTCCAGTTATTATATGTAATGAAGATAATCACATTCCGCTGATATATTTAGTCAAGAGGCTAAATCTTTGTGAAATATTGAAATTGGTCATAATAAGTTTGTCACAAGTCTAATATAAAATGTACCTTGAGGGAGCCGAAGCGAGTGGTTATTTGCCCATCACATGATCGGGATATCCTAGGTTCGATCCTTCGATGAGGCAGATATTTTTCTGTCGATAATTTCTCTCTATCGTATTGGGCAATGACTCTTCTGAGAGATGGCGTAATAACAAGGCCCAATTGGTGAAGGATAACGGTAGAAGTCAATGGAGTTTGGTACAAAAGGTAGCAGAAAGTTGGGTGAAACGGGATAGTTAGTGTTCTAGGTCTCATAAATTTTGTATTGAAGCAGTACTGGGGACTATTTTTTGGCTACAATTTCCATGATAAATGTTTTTTTCGATTGATATAATTTTCCATGCAGTATACAGAATTCACATGAAAAAAAAACGTGGTTGATGAAAAAGTATCCCGTTTTTGCGACCTAGTAGGATAAAACGGGATACTCAAGCTTGTATAGGTTCCATAACGTTTAGCCTCTAGCAAATGAGACAAAACATGTTAGATGAAGGAGAATCATCATTATTTCCAACAATATAAAAAAACAAGTACTCTTCAAATCTTTTCTGCCTCAGAGATGACAATAACCATTTTACTTTTGTCGACATGACATCCATTACTGCATGGGAGAGGAAAGATTTACAAAAAAATTATTTAAATATGTTACTATGCACAGGTAAAAATTTCGTCTTCGTCTTCCCCCGCTGCCGCAAAAGTTTCATGGGCCCAACCTTCGGTTTCGGGATACATCCCATTATAGCCAACCACACAGTTTCCGTTTTTGGCCAACTGTGCATTGCTGAAACATGTGAGCAAATTCTAATAAAGAACAAAACAACTTCCTTAAACCTATCGTGCATAATAATGATAAACAAACATAGTATTTTCTAAATCTACTCACCTTCAATTGATTTTGCATGTTAACTGAACAACCACTGTTTGAAAGCAGCCAAAAAAATTTAGTTCAATCTTACAATTCGACACATCCACCTGTTACGCCGCGCCGCACAGTGGGGCAGAATCCCAAAAAGCTGGCCAAAAATCAAATTTTTGAATTGTATGTATCCGTCTATATAATAATAATAATAATAATAATAATAATAATAATAATAATAATAATAATAATTGTGGATAATCCGCCGGCCGCTGATCGGGTGGAATCCTTCTGGAAAGGTATCTACGAGCATCCGCAACCACTCAACCGAGACACTCCAGCCCTGACGCAGTTTGAAGCTTTCTGTAGAAGGCTTCAACAGCCTGAGCCCGAAATACTGCGTCAACCGATAACCACGGATGAAGTTCGGAAAGCTCTTGAGGGTTCGAAGAACTTTGCTGCTCCAGGCCCTGATGGCCTCAATAACTATTGGTGGAAAAAGTTATCGAGCACTCACCACCATTTGGCCAGAATATTCAGTTCTTGGCTGAATGGAGAGCAGCTGATTCCGGAATGGTTTGTCGAGGGGCGAACCATGCTAATCCCGAAGAACGGAGATTTGTCGGATCCTAAGAATTACAGACCGATAGCATGCTTGAATACGTGTTACAAGATGTTTACACGCATCTTGTATATGCGTACTCTCCAAGCAGTTGACCCGGTGTTCGAACGGATATATGAGCAAAAAGGGTCGAAGAGGGGTTCCGCGGGCTGTAAGGAGAACCTGCTGATTGATAGATGTATCACGCAGGACTCCGTGCAGTATAAGCGGAATCTTTCTATGGCCTGGATCGACTATCGCAAGGCATTCGATGCAACATCACATGAGTTGTTGTTGTACTTACTCGAGTGCCTTGCGGTACCCGATCAAATAGTGAGATGCATCGAACAACTGATGCCGCTCTGGAGGACCCGCTTCACCATAACATCAGGTGAAAGCAGGATCCAAACAGAGCCGGTCATCATAAGAAGAGGTGTTTTTCAGGGAGATTCCCTCAGCCCTCTTCTCTTCTGCATCTCACTAATGCCATTGTCCGTTGCGCTCAGGAAAACCCGGGGATATAACTGCGGCACCCCTGGAAACCGGAGGCATAAGGTCACCCATCTTTTCTATATGGACGACCTTAAGCTCTATGCTTCTGGAGAAAGGGATCTACAGCAGTCCCTCAGGGTGGTGCAGGAGTTCACGCATGCTGTCGGTATGGAATTCGGGATCGACAAATGTGCACTGGTTCATCTCAAAAGAGGACGATGCGAGGATTTCGCTGAGGATGCCCAACTCGTAGACGGAAGCATTCTACATCATTTGAATGCCGGAGAGACATACACCTATTTGGGTGTGGAACAACGCCACACCCAAGAGGTGGACTCGGTGAAAAATGCTCTCCGTGGCAAGTATAGGCAGAAACTACGGCAGATCTGGTCCTCAGAGCTGTCGGGCAAGAACAAAGTTTCTGCCACCAACATGCTTGCCATTCCGATTCTACTCTACTCCTTCGGAGTAGTCAAGTGGACTCAGGAAGAGTTGCGGCAACTTGACGTGAAGACTCGCAAAATGATGCATATGCACAGAAGCATGCATCCCAAATCGTCCGTTCCACGGTTATATCTCCTCCGACAACAAGGGGGCCGTGGACTTTTGAGTTTGGAGTGTCTCCACAACAGAATGGTGCTGGATGGAGCCTGTAGAGTCATCAGGAGTTCGGATCCCCTAAACTGCATGGTCCGAGATCATGAACATGCAGGAATCGGAGCCTTTTTATTCAAGGCAGCAAGGCGCGCTGCTGATGAACTTGATATAGTCTTCGACACCGAGCGGGTAAACCAACTCTCTGTCACCGAGTTGGAGCCCGCTCGGAGAAAAGCTCACATCAAGGCTGCAGAGAATGCTAAAATGCTGCAGCTGCATACAGACAAGCCCATGCATGGAGTCTTCTTTAAGAACATCGAGGACCATGGCTTGTCTGTTAAGCTGACATTTGCCTTCCTCAGGTCAGGTGAGCTGAAGTCGGAGACTGAAGGGTTTATCATGGCGTGCCAAGACGGTGTCTTCAACACCCTAGTCTACCGGAGCCGCGTGATGGGTATAGAGGTCCCTGATACTAGATGCAGGGCCTGCCGACAGGCGCCCGAGACTTTGATGCATTTGCTGTCATCTTGTGCAGTTTATGCGGTCTCGGCCTATATCCATCGCCATAACGCGGCCTTACGAGTGCTGTACTATTTTCTTCGGCACTCGTATGAAATAGACAGGGCACCGGTGCTGCCTTACGCTCCAGGGGATATTGAGTCCGTAGTGGAGAATGAAAGGTGTCGAATTTTTTGGAACTTTTCATTCCCCACCCTCAGGCAAATACAGGCCAATAAGCCTGATATAGTCCTCTTCGACCACCGAAGTAAGACGATATTCGTTATTGAGTTTTCGGCCCCTGCCGAAACGAATATCGTCCGAAAAGAGGAGGAAAAACGGACAAAGTACCAGGACTTACTTTACGAACTCCGCAGGCTCCACCCGGACTATTCTGTCAAGTTAGTGGTTCTGATTATAGGTGTTCTCGGTGGTTCCAGACCAACGCTACTCTCGGAGCTCAAGATCATACCGGCATGCCGTAATGCGGCAGAGATCTTGGCCGGCCGCATGCAGAAGGCCGTTATTCTCGGTTCGTTGCGTCTGCTCAGGACTCACGATTCTCGGAGCCAGTGACCACTTACTCCGCGGTGCGGGGAGTGGTCATTGGTTAATTTTACTAGCGCGTTCGCCCACTGGGTCGGAGCAGTGGGGAGTACGGACCCGACTAGATTTGTTTAGACGACAGATAATAATAATAATAATAATCGTCTTTATTCATCTCTTTGAAATGTGACATATAACAAGAAAGAAAGGTATAAGTAAAGATGAATGGGCGAAGTATCAGCTTGAGCTGTTTTTCAACTTGACCCGGATACAATTAAAAATTGAAATATAATAAATATGACAGTTATGAAATATACATAATGGAGGAGCAGTGGATAATAAGGTAACAAAAATACACATGTATACACATATATATACAGACATGCACATATCGTCCGCAAACATAGTAATTAACATAAATTTATCCAAGCATAACTAATATATTTTTCATCTGTGACATGTTAGACAGTAATCAGCAACCTTTTAAAATAATATAATACAATATTGATATACACTATTGACAGTTTATCATTCAATATCCGGAGTTCAGAGCAAATGGTCTTAATTAAGTCAGCCTAATGGGATAGTAGCCGTTCTTTTAATTTTTTCTTAAAGTTAACTATAGTGTAATGATGAAAAACTGCAGGTAAGGAGTTATACAGTTTTGGAGCCACATATGAGAAACTTCTCGTAAATAAGGCAGTTGAATGTCTGGGAATAACCAAGTGATTTTTTTTCCTGGTGTTGACATCGTTAATGTTTTGAAATAATAACAGTCTATTCCGCAAATAAGGAGGTGTACCAGTTTTCAGTATTTTGTGAATTAAGTTAAGGTGATGGAGTTCACGAATTTTTTCAAGTTTGAGCCAACCTGATTCAGCAAACTGTGCGCTTATGTGATCATATTTGCGTCTTCCATATGAGAATCTTATACAAGAGTTTTGGATTTTCTGCAAACGTGAAGAGTCGATCTTCAGAAGTGCCGGACCGTACACAGAATCACAGTAAGATAATCTAGACATTATCAGCGACTGGCACAGTTATTCAAGCTTCAAATTGATGGGGAGTAAATCACGGCTGGGGTATAGCTGTCTGAGGACATTATATGAACACTGACTGAGATGGCTTACGTGTCTTGAGAATCTTAAGTTATGATCGAACCAGAGTCCTAGGTTTTTTGATTCTGATACTAAAGATAGAGGGCTACCTGCCAGGTTGATGTTGAAATTTCTTGAAACTAATTCACGTTTTGCTTTAGGGCCAAAAAGCAAGGCGACGGATTTGGAAGAATTCAACGTTAGGTTATGAGCAGAAGCGATATCATAAAGTGAGCGGAGATCATTTTCAATTTGTTCGATGGAGGAGACTATTTCATGACTTGGAAATGATAGATACATCCGCGTATCATCGGCATAGTGATGAGTGGTACAATTGTGAATGGAAATATGGAAGTCAGAGATATAGATAGAGAATAAGAGCGGTCCCAAAATCGATCCTTGGGGCACTCCATATTTATTAACCATAGGTTCAGATCTCACGGACTCAATGATAACTGACTGGGTCCTGTCAGAAAGATAACTTTCCATTAAGGCCTTAGCTTGTGTTGAGAAGCCACAGTAGTGTAGCTTACTACATAGAACACCGTGATCTAAAGTGTCGAAGGCCTTGCTGAAGTCTAGCAAGATAAGGCATGTGAGATGACCGACATCACAGGCCCTGAATAGGTCATCACTTATGTTCAGCAATGCAGTGGTAGTGCTGTAAGATGTGCGAAATCCAGACTGAACGGGTGATATAATATTCTCACCCTCGATAAAATCAAGAATTTGTTCTTTTAGTAAACGTTCAAAAACCTTTGAGAAAATAGGTAATAAGCTAATAGGCCTCAGATGACTGAACTCTACTGGGTTATTACACTTCGGTATGGCAATTACGTGAGCTTTTTTCCATGCAGCAGGAAATGTACTAGAAGATATGGCTTTATTTATAATGAAAGTTATATGATCAAGTATGTCATTTTGAACTAACATGATCATACGAAGAGATAAAAGGTCCCCTCCAGTGGCATTACTAGTGATACGACTGAGATGTTTCCTGACAGATTCACGATCAACAGTGACAAAGTCAAATTGGTGATTATCTCGGGGGTTAGCATATTTGTTGAGGAGTGACAATTGATGAGGGGTTTTATCAACATGATTGATATTAAGAAAATGCTGATTGATTTTTCGTGCATCACATAGCTCATGTGGAATAACTGGGGTAGTTTTCCTCAGAATTTCCAGCGATCTCAGCGTGTTCCATTTAGTTTTTGCACTTTTATTCCTCAAAACGAATTCAAGATACGCTTTCTTTTCCCGCCGTATTGCAGCTGTGGTGTAATTTCTAATATCTTTGAAATGAACCCAGTCAGTTAATTTATTGGAGATTTTGAATTTTTTCATCGCTTTACTCTTCAATTTCATCATTACCTTTATGGTAGGTGTTAACCAAGGAGCAGGGGGCTTAGTAGTTCTAACATTTCTCCAGTGGGGCATGTTGGTCAAATATATCGATCAGACTGTTATTAAGGAAGGTAACCATATCATCAGCATTATCCATGCTATAAATTGAATTCCAAGCGATATCTGAAAGGTCTTCGTGGAAGTTACCCCAGTTGAATTTGGAGAAATCCCTGAAAGTTACGAATTTGATGTGAGCTGGTTTTTGAATAGATTTTATGGTACAACTGATCATGAGATGGTCAGAAATTCCTTCAATGTCTAGAGTGGTAAGGGAGCTCACATCTTCCGGTTCTGAGCAAATTAATAAATCAATGAGGGTCGAGGTATTGGCAGTGATACGAGTGGGAGAGTTTACTAATTGGTGTAAGTCGAAGGAGTTCAATAGGCTGAGCAGAAGTTGTGATTTTCGATCTTCCGAGTACATGTTGATATTAAGATCACCTGTTATTATCAGGGAATCGCAGGTTGGCAGTAGATCGCCGATCGTGTCCTCAAGTTCAGTAAGTGAGTGAATTATGTTAGAATTTGGAGGTCGATACACCACGCCAATTATGAATGTTTTCCGATTGTTGTTGACAGAGATCCAAAGTTGTTCCAGAGTTGGAGTGATTTGTTGAAAAATGATTTTATGAGATAGCCCATGATGGATATAAATGCCCAAACCTCCGCCTCTGCCAATTCTGTCAGCGCGAACAAATGCATAGCCGAGAACCTGGAATGTGTCGGTTTCGATTTCGGAAGTGAGCCATGTTTCACATAAGCACGCCAGTTCGATGTTCTCGTTCAATAAATAACTTTTGAAGTGATCAAATCCTGTGGATATCGATCTTATATTCAGAAATCCTAATTTGATCATGATAAAATCAAGCAATTCTGAGTAAATGATGCTATAATTCGCTATACGCTAAGAGCTATGGACATAAATGATGTATAGTGAGACAAATAATAGAAAAGTGAAATTATTCTTTCTTTTGAGAGTAAGACCGCAAATTCAAGGTCTTCTCAGGCTTCAGTACTTTCTTGTTGGTACCACTGGATTTTGGAGTATTGTGTTGCTGATTAGGGATTTTACTTTCTTTAGAGATTTTTGGATGCTGAATTTTATTCACTTCTACTATGTCTATTGGGTGCAAGACCTGGTTTACAGGTAGTCTTAGCATGAAATTCCGGACCTAGCAGGTATATACCTGCTCTTCTAGGGTCGCCTCGGCATCAGTCGACATTCAGCCGTAGTTCGGTACGCACTAAACAAGTATACGCGTCGAAAAATTCTTGCCTGTTTCAAATTGCTGTGAAACGGACGAAACTATCGCAATTTGGATTCTGCAAAATGGAATCACTTTCTGAAAGTATGCAGAATATATAGTTATGCACAGTTATTGCGTATTGTATGTTAAAAATATTCAAATTTTGCAACAAGTAAACATAAAAAATTGAACTTTTTTTTTCTAAAATCGATTTTCTAATAGAGCTTTAAAAATGTCTTCGCGAGTCTCGGCCTCGTTTCGACAAGGAACTAATTGTGTATAGTATAAAGTATAATATAGTGAAAAACTGGCTGCTCAGGAGTGCTCAAAGAATAGTTACACTAATTTTTTGGGAGAAATACGTGGCGTGACATCAACGGACGTGTATCTTCAGAAAATTAACCATATTTTTTGTGGACACCAGTTAGCAATCTAACATGCATCACTCATATTAAAAATATTCGTTTTCGAACTACGTATAGATTATATCATTCTAGAAAATGCTCTAGAGAATCGAATATGAGAGACATTTTCAATAGGCTTCTCGTAACATCAGATCCATTTCTCTCAAGCATCAGGAAATTTCCCCAGAGACTGGTGAAATCTCTATATAAAGAAGCTAGAGAGATGTTTAAACAACCTGAAGTCATCAGACAAGAGACAAGGAACGATTCCGATTTAGTACAAGTGGGTCAACATCAGAATCTTAATCGAATGATTCGAACATCGAAGATGACATTCAAGATTTTTGTTACTAGAAATAAATAAGAGTTATTTAATTTGTTGCAAACTTTTGATAAATAAATACATTGCTCAAGAGATTTTTTACTCATTCAAATCTAAAATTATCATGAAATATTTTCTATTTCAATATGTTAAAAATTGAAAATTTTTACGGTATCGACCATATATCGCGTCTGTTATTTCAAAAATTTAACATTTCAATGACAAATTCATAATCAGCGATCCCAAAAACCCTCAAGAAATACGATTGGGTATTTTTTACTGAATAATTTGACTAATCAGTTAAATTATGTCTGCCATTTTGGGTCCGCCATTTTGAATATCATGATTCTGATAACAGATTCGTAATCAGCGACTCCGGAAACTCCCGAGGATACAATTTAAGATCATTTATGCCACTTTCTGATTTTTGGCCAGCTTTTTGAGATTCTGCCCCACTGTGCGCCGTCTAGAGTGAAACTATGGTTGGTTTGCTGATGAGAATTCAACCCAATCGTATTGGGCAATGACTCTGTCACGTTTCATGATTGACGGTTCGCCATGCCTCTTCTAAGGAATGGCGTAATAACAAGGCCCAATTGGTGAAGGATTACGGTCGAAGTCAATGGAGTTTGGTACAAAATTTGACATATCACATTGATTACTATTTCTTCTGAGTAGCAAGGTAAAACCACTCTCATGACCGATTTCCCGGTGGCCATAGTGGTATAGCGTATTACGAGGTTTTGGCGCCTGTGTCATCGTAGAGGGGTCGGGCAGGCCGTAGCGCGGAAACTGGTACCCCCGCTAGTCCTCCGCCCATGTTCACTATTCAATTGCGGCCAGCGACAAGTTCAATCCTGCAAAAGTGCATGTGTTCACCAGATGATATCATCGCAGACTTGTTCACGTTGAAGGCGGCTCTTATTTGCTTTGTCGGCAAGCGTTAAAGGTGACCGTTACCATGTTTTCGAATGATTAATGGGTTCGACGAAGCGTGTGGAACTCAAGTTGTTTAAGTGAGTCTTTTCCGAGAAATGCATGCAGAACAAAGGATTGCATCATACGTTACGGCATCTTTCGCTTCGGGCATCTTCCGGCTTGAGCGGGAATATTTGAACTTGTATGGCGTGGATGATGTTTGACATGAGGTGTTTTCTGGCGCTCATGTATTTAAAACGTATTCGTCTGTCTCCTTCTCTCTCACTTACGGACAGCCAGATAGTGAGAGAAAGATGGGGAGACCCAGAAAACCCCTTTGGACGAAAGTTGACGTATGATTTCACTGACGTATAACGTGAATGACAGCCAACTCGAATGACAGAGGACGTATGACTTGAGGTGTTTTCTGGCGCTCATGTATTTAAAACATATTCGTCTGTCTCCTTCTCTCTCACTTACGGACAGTCAAATAGTGAGAGAAAGATGGAGAGACGAATACGTTTTAAATACATGAGCGCCAGAAAACACCTTTGAACGACACATGGCTTGACTGACAGACAACTTATGACAGACGCAAGACTTGACCGACACCCGACGTATGACACACGAATAATGCTAGTGCTGCACTTCTAATAGATTCCTCTCCTTGGTGGCTGGTGGGCTTGTTTACTTGTGATTCGATGAGCATTATTTTGTGTGTAACATACTTCAACCAATCCATAGACTTCGATGTGATATTAGAAAGTTTTCAAACCACTTTGGACCACGTTTTTGAAATGTATAAAGATACTCCTTTCATTTTGTCCGGAGACTTCAACGCAAGAATCGGTCAAAAGAGCTCAATACCCAGAGAAATTCTGGGGGGCACGAAGTTACTTCCCGATATGTTGAGCTCTGATATAAAGGCTGATAAAAGAGGGGAATCTCTCTTAGACTTCACAATTAGCAACAAATTATCACTCATTAATGGGCACATACCTTCTGATAGGCCGGCAAAATACACCTATTTCAGCTCTCTAGGACAAAGCGTTATAGATCTTTGTTTTTGTCATACGGACAAGTTAGAAATAATAGAGAACTTTCATATTTTGGATGATCAATATCTTTCTGATCATTTTCCTATTCATCTAGAACTGAACTTTGAATCATCAGACATCGAATTGCTTAATATATCATCAACTACAGTTTTGAAGTGGGTTGATGAGGGGTGTGTCAACTATCACAATGCCATGCAGTTTTCTCCAAATGTCGGTATCCTCCTTGATGTTGAAGGGGCATATAAAAATATATCTTCAACCATTTACAATATCGCGGTAAACCAAGGTTTAGTTAAAAATAATTATTGTGGAATGAATCCCTTTAAAAACCAACCATGGTTTGATTCTTGCTGCAAAATAACGAAGAAAAAATTGAAGCTTTCGCTCAAAAACTGTAAAAAAAATCACTTCCATGAGCCATTCAGAACTGAATATTTGAATTTGAAAAAATACTATAAGAAAATTCTGAAACAAAAAAAAGAAGCATACGAACAGTCCATATTATTAAAACTGAGTAACACAAACAATCAAAAAGAGTTCTGGCAAACGGTAAATTCATTCAGGAAGAAACATTCCAAATCCGCAATTAGCTTAAATCAGTGGGAAACATTCTATGATAATATCTATCGAGAAAAAAAAGTTTCTAATATACTTTTCTATGATGCGAGATCCGAGTACATGGACTCCGATTTCACCTTCGAGGAGATTAGTGCTTCTCTTGAAATATGCAAAAATGGCAAGGCTCCTGGTAAGGACGGTATTCCGTATGAGTTCATACTAAATCTCCCCCAGAACTGGATACTTTATATATGCAATTGGTTCAACTCTATTTTAAAGTCCGAAATGATTCCATCTGCTTGGCATGAATCGATATTAACGATGCTCCATAAAAAAGGCTCTTTGGACGATCCGTCCAACTACAGAGGTATCGCACTTCTGAACTGTTTCGCAAAAATATTCACCCTGACATTATCGAACCGCTTAACAAAATGGTGTGAAGAAAATGGCATTCTACCGAAGTCCCAGTATGGGTTCAGAAAAAATAAAAGTTCTGTAGATAATATTTTCATTCTCAATTCAATTATTCAAATCCATTTGAGGCTGCCTAAAAGGAAAGTTTTTGCTGTTTTCGTAGATTTCAAGAGAGCTTTTGACTCTATAAACCATGAGCTGTTGTGGCAAAAATTATATTGCCTTGGCGTGAGTTCAAAAATGATACGAGTAATAAGAAACATATATGACAATGCCAAAATGTCTGTCAGGGTGGGTGATTGTTTCACAAAAAGTTACGATATCTCAGAAGGTGTCCTTCAGGGAGAACCACTGAGCCCGCTGCTATTCTCCCTGTTTCTTGCTGACATGGAGGATTATTTTCGATCCAAAGGCTGCGTTGGTATGAACATTGACGGCCATAACGATATTCTCATACTGCTATACGCCGATGATTTAGTTCTTCTGGGAGATTCTCACATCGATATAACACGTAAACTCAAAGTTCTAGAAGAATACTGCCACTTGAATAAAGTCTCCGTCAACACAGATAAAACAAAAATAGTGCCATTCTGTAAAGGGGGTTACAGTAGTCACAATAACTGGAACTTCAACATCGATGGTAATCCTATTGAAATTGTCAAAAGTTACACTTACCTAGGGGTAACTTTTTCAGTATCTGGGTTATTTTTAAAAATGGCTTCAAACGCTGTAACTAAAGCGAATCAAGCAACTGGAGCTGTGATGAATCTGATGATTAAGTCTAAGATGCATTCATGGAATGGTAGGATGGAGCTCTATAACTCTATCATTTTGTCCTCCCTATCTTATGGAGTAGGGGTTTGGGGCTTACGATACTCAGATGTGTTAGAGCGTGCGCAAGTCAACTTTTTCAAACGTTTGCTATATTTACCGAAGTGTACACCTAACAATATGATAAGATTGGAAACCGGTTCTACTAAGCTGAGCTTTTTAGTGTTCAAATCAGCATTGATGTGGTTGAATAAATTGAAATCGACCGATGATTCAGAACTTTCAAAAATTTGCTTTTTACGTTTAAAACAACTGCACTATAATAGCAACAATACCAAATATAACTACCTGCTTCAAGTGAAAAAATGCTTAGAATTTGCTGGATGTGAAAATTTATGGTCAAAGTTTCTCCTCAGCAATTCCAAGCAATTACTGAGACAAATATTAAACTGCTTCGAACAAAAGCTTAAAACTGATGACATTGAGAAGTTGACGCTGTCCACATACCCTCTTCTCTATCATTCTCTATCAACCGGAAATAGTACGAGCTATTTGAGAAAACTAGCTCCTATATATCTTTCCAGAATTATAGCCCAAGTACGTTTAAGTGCAATGACTCGACTGAAAATCTCATTCCGCGGTATAAGTCATTCCATTGATCAAACAGAGATTTGCTCCATATGTAACATGTACGAGAAAGAATCTCTCATGCATATACTTTTGGAATGCCCCATATATAATGGTATAAGAACCAGTAGTGTATTTCCGAACATCAGCTCATTCAACGATTTGGTTGTGGTGTTGGACTCTGGAGATTTCACTCTTTTATCAAAAATTGCAAATGCACTTATTGGTATGATGAAATTACGATCCTTTATTTTAAACGAGTGAATGTAAATTATAGGATTTATTTATGTATTGAACTCCTTGTAATGAGATGTATTCTCTTATACAATAAAGAATATCTATCTAATAATGCTAGTGCTAGATGAATGACTTGAATGTCATATGATGTGCATGACAGATAACAACATGAGTGGTGAACGCCCTCTATTCACGCCATTCTGAACCAACTCATAGAGTGAGTGACAGATGACGCCCCAAGGACGCCATCTATTCACGACACTCCGAACCAACTCGCATAGTGAGCGATATATCTGTGAAGAGTGTATCTCACTCTATGAGTTTTTTCAAAATTTTTTCTCACCTTCTGTTCTCCCCTTATTTCTCACCCCACAATCCAAAAGAAGAAATACAACAACCCTTTCGAAATACCTGATACGGAGATATTTTGACATATACATATTTATTTTCATAACCATATCAATTCCTGAGAGTTTCTTTTTTTTTCGAGTCTTTGCTGCTTTGTTGCATTCATTTCGTTTTCATTCACCAACGGAAAAACCAAAAACGTTATGGAATGTATCAAATAAAATATGAAATTATGTTCTGCTTGGCTGACTTTGAATGAAATACAACCGTCGATATAGTAATACAGATTTTTTCAGACTATCTCTATCAGCTGATAAGTAATTCAGCTCTCGCTAAATCTGAATCAATCGGCAACGCACAAAAAGTAATCTCGAATAAGGCTGGATTCAGACAGATGCGAAATCTGATGATACGACGATCAGACACCTTTTTGATTGGTCCAAATTAGAATTTCTATTCAACGAGAAGAATCCATCTGAGAGTTTTAACTTTTTCCGATGTCGGATGAAGAACTTAATGGATTCTGTCAAATACGACGTTGGCCGGGGGGGTACTGTAGGTATACCTTATATTATCACAAGATTCCAAGTAGTGAAAACCAATAAATTTTATATGGAAGTTCAGATACTTCGCAGATTTCAAACTAGCTTGACATCATCTTTATTTCAAAGTGGAGAAAATGGCGATTCTGAAAGAGAAAAACAATAGGAGATTCTAACAATATTGCAGAACATACAACTTTATCATAACGAAAAATATAACTCTTTGAGGGGTCTGGTAACTCTTTCCAGATATAAGTCAACATAGTAGGTACTGGGGGACCATTAGGAAGATTTTTCGGGGGTTATATCCAGAGTGCACCAAGTTTAATGGTTTAAAATGTGTGCACATCCATGATTTCGAAATTTTGCCCAGCATCTGACTCGGGTGATAATAATTTGATAAAATCCAGAGACCAGAGACCAAATTTTGAAAATTATGGAAATGTACGCATTTTAAACAAACTGTTGAGAAAATTTCAAGTAATATTTACAATAAGTGGGGAAGTCAAACCAGCAAAATGAATTAATTCATTTCGCCCCGTGTGGTCACCTGGATCTACACTGCGATAATAAGACCTATGTTAACATACGGAGCCATCGTATGGGGACCGAAGGTTCTACAAGCAACGGCCATTCAAAAATTGTATCAAAAACCGCGAATGGTTTGTTTAAACATCACAGGAGTCATGAGAACAACACCAACCGCGGCAATGGAACTAGTTACCGGTCTGACCCCTCTGGACCTGCACGTTAAGGAGGTTGCGCTAATGGCCATGGTACTATTGCGCACGGCTGGTGTAAACCTCGTGGTAGGAGTGGGTCAATTGAGGCTGAGCATGTGGAGAGAAGCGCTTACTGCGCTACCTCTGCTACAGACAGACAGCGATGCATTTGAACCCAGATTTGTGTTTAACAAACCCTACAGAATACAAATAAAACAGAACGCAGAGCCAGATTCTGCAAATGCATTACGCCATATACAGGGACGGCTCAAAAACCAAGGAAGGCTCAGGATGTGGATTTTACTCCAGATCACCAAGCCTAAGGATTGAGTGGGGACCGGGAAAAAATACCAGCGTGGTTTGAACAGAACTAGCTGTGGTATCTTAATTGCCACAAGAGAACTAACCAGAAAAGGAATTTCAGGAAAAAACATAATAATCTGCACTGATGGTAGACAAGCATTATATCCTTGAAGAGACAACGTGTTATCTCAGGGCTAGTATAAGAGTGCCACCAAGACTTAGCTAACGCCTCGGCAGATAACAATATTACCCTGAGGGCACGACAGGAGCAAAGGCGATCGCATTGCCGATTCTTCAGCCAGGGAAGCGGCTGGACTAAAAATTTTGGGCCCAGTGACACCCACGGCCTGATGACTTCGACATTTGCGAAAATAGCCAAAAGTCACACCCATGCTCAATCCCTAAAAAGATGGGATGAAATAAAAGGATGCAGTCTTGTCAGGATTACTCTCGGCGACCCTAGGAAGCTGGATTCGAAGAAGTATTTGGCGACGACCAGGTCACATGTGGCCTAAGTGCTGTGGGCCTACACTCACCCTCCCTACTCTACAGATACAGAATAAATTCATTTTTAAACCAGGAACCTATAAGGTTCATGAAGTCTGAGTGAATGTTATAATATAGGATTAGATGACCCTCAGAATAATACAGAAAATAACATTTCCTAATAACTTTCGATAACCATACAATAGGCGTGGGTAGTTATAATAAAATGGACGGTAAAGTGAGACAAGTCCGAGAGATGATATTTATGGAAACAAGTGTCTCATGAATATTCATGTCTTAT
This sequence comes from Zygogramma bicolorata, assembly GCA_032362365.1. Classification (NCBI taxonomy): domain Eukaryota; kingdom Metazoa; phylum Arthropoda; class Insecta; order Coleoptera; family Chrysomelidae; genus Zygogramma; species Zygogramma bicolorata. The sequence goes on from JAVJAQ010005951.1 coordinate 76,488, forward strand.
TGAATAGGAAATACATCCCGTTTGAATAAAATATACCGTGTGACACAGACTCATGGTACACCCCCGTTTTCTCCTTTGTTTTTCCAGCTATATTTTTGAAATTCGGAATATTGAATATGCTCACTGAACAGCATTTCTCGACATATCTGAAAGAAAATAACAACTTCCAATTTTTCCGGAAATGACATCAACTTTCGATTCTTGAATGGGACACCCTGTATATTGTTACATGATCGGCTAGGGATGATCATGAGGAATCCAAAGATACCAGGTTTGATGATGTTATCTCCAATGACTGCGGAGATATCGCCATTTTTATCATCCATAAGCTCAACGAGTAGGAGAGAGAAACTTTTTCTGGCGGGTCATTCCAATTCTCTCTCCCACTCATTGAGCTTATGAATAAAATAAATGGCGATATCTCCGTAGTCATCGGAGATAACACCATAAAACCTGGTATCGCAGGATTTCTCATGAGCATCCCTAACCGATCATGTAACAATATACAGGGTGTCCCATTCAAGAATCGAAAGTTGATGTCATTTCCGGAAGAATTGGAAGTTGTTTTTTAATTTTAGATATGTCAACAAATGCTGTTCAGTGAGCATATTCAATGTTCCGAATTTCAAAAATATAGCTAGAAAAACAAAGGAGAAAACGGGGGTGTACCATGAGTCTGTGTCACACGGTATGTGGAGGCGACTTCGTGTTCCTTTCTCCAATGAACTTGGTCTTCCACTTTGAGTATGGACTACCACTTTCGAATTATTTTTTGTCTTTCTTCTTCTCCGAACCATAAAATAACGATTGATACTTCTATGAAAGAAGTGAAATGAAAAAAATTACAAACACTCTCTATTGATAAGTACATGTATATCATTCGAAGACGATGGATTCATTCATAAAAAGGAAGAAAGAGTCCATATAAAACAGCTATTTTATTCAATTTGTATATGCTTGGTATACAAATTGACCAAAAAAAAGTTATTTCTACGTAACCCAGTGCCTGTCGTTGCCATATAGACAGGGGAGTAGCTGTTTTTTCTTTTTTGTGAATGAATCAAACGTCTTTGAATGATATACACATACCTATCAGAAGATAGTTTTGTATCTCTGTCAAATTATAAGGTATGCAGTATGTCACTCCCGAATGAAAATATCTCCACTGTGTTGGTACCTTATCACACACAATATAAACAACTCGACATAATCTTCATGATTTGAAATTCAGAGAAATTTTAATTCATCCACAGAAATATTCGGAGATCGAATCTGGACAAATCTACTTTCGGGCTGATTTTCCACCTTGTTGTATGTTTACATCATGGCTATGTAACATTATGGCTACACAGAAATAGAGATATGAGCAATGTGAGGGACCAGAGAGTACTAGATTTGGAAATATTCACCCCAATTTATTTCACCACATGGAATTTCGTAAGTATACAATAATATTTCACAAAGTGGCAAAATACGTTTAGTGGAGATTCTTATACCGGATCTAAACGCTCTCAAACTTCGACAAACCTTCACAATTACCAAGCGTGTGGATTCGGAGTTAGGGCGTTAACGAACCTATTATGTTACTTGTAATAAAATTTTTGATATATTCAGAAAAACTCCTTTTCTGGAGAAGAGGTGAGCGATGTGGGGTATTTGCAGAGATCAGTGAAAAGGAAAAAGATGAGAAGAAGAACAAGAGAAATCAAATAATAGAAGTATACAAAAACTTTTTACGGCAAAACACATTTCATTGAAGTCAAGAAACATATATTTGTGCAGCCAGGGCAAAAATATTACACAGGTTAAATTGTTATTTCTTCAGAAACCCACCACTGATTCTTTGGAATTTTCATCCAACTGGGCTTAGCCCCCTCTAGATCAAACTCTAGATTGTGCCCCTGACCTATATTTAGGCGTTTTGTATTTCCGTAGACTTTCCCACATGAAGAATGAATTCTGTACACCTCAGCATTTGATAGATAGTCTCTTGGATCTTTTACTGATCCAGAGTGTTTCTGTATTTTCCTTTTGGGTTTGTAGATTGATTTGATGTTGTGTTTCTCAAAATTCTCCCTCTGCGGTACGTGGTACCATTGTATGCTCGCACGAAGGAGATGCATAGCAAGAATGCAAGGTATGTGGTGCGTTGCACAACCGCAGCGTGATGCCTTTTACTCACAACATCTGAGGGATTATATATACCATCTTCGTGGCAGTGGCTATGTGGGTGCCCCGCCCAGGCCAATTGAGCAGGCAGTAGAAATATGATGGGATTGGCGGAGGGAAGGGTGTGCCTGAAAGCTCCGAGAACCCAGAACATCGGGACCCAGAGGGTGCTTCAAAAAGTGAAGCCCTTCGGCCAGAACAACTGGCCCGTGTGGATGCAGAGAGTCATGATGCAGATCAACAGTGCCGTGTATGTTGAGGCTCTTTCTAGGAGAGAAGTGGAAAATAGGTTCTTTTTTTTCCAGGAAGCATGAGTGGCGCATACACAAGATGGAGGTAAGATCAAGTCAGCGAAACCTCGTATCCAATGATGGTCTACTTAGCGGCTCAATGCGGAAAATTGCTGCAGAATTGCGAAGACCCATCACACATTGTTCCGCGAGAAATCCTCTCGCCCTTTCCAATCGCCTCCGCGTATTGTGGATAATCCGCTGGCTGCCGATCGGAAGGGTATCTACGAAAATTCACAACCACTCAACCGAAACACTCCAACTCTGACGCAGTTTGAAGCTTTCTGTAAAAGGTTTCAACAGCCTGAGCCCGTAATAGTGCGTCAACCGATAACCTCGGATGAAGTTTGGAGAGCCCTTGAGGGTTCAAAGAACTTTGTTTCTCCAGGCCCTTACGGTCTGAATGAGTTTTGGTGGAAAAAGTTACCGACCACCTACCACCATTTGGCCAAAATATTCAGTTCTTGGCTGAATGGATAGCAGCTGATTCTGAAATGGTTTGTCGAGGAGCGAATAGTGCAAAACCCGAACGGGGATTTCGATTCGAAAAGAGGTCCGGGGCTGTAGGGAGAACTTGCTGATGGATGCATTACGCAGAACTCTGCTTAGTATAAGCGAAATCTTTCTATGGCCTGGAGCGACTATCGCAAGGCATTCGATACGTTATTGTACTCACTTGAGTGCCTTGGGGTACCCGATCAAATAGTGAGATGCATCGAACAACTAATGCCACTCTGGAGGACTCGCTTCATCACCATGAGGGGTGTTTTTCAGGAAGATTCCTATAGCCCTCTTCTTTTCTGCATCTCACTAATGCTATTGTCCGTTGCGTTCAGAAAAACCCGAGTATATAACTGAAGCACCATTGGAGACTGAAGCACTGTAGGATGAGAATTTTTTATACTATACCTTTTTTTCTGCTAGTTGATTCAATTATTCCTCCAAAATTTCCTTAGCACTTCATTACTGTTTGGTGAATATATATTCCAAACTCCATTTTGATCCCTATAAAAGTCAGCTATTCAAAAACGGATTCAATTCCGAAATAATATTACTGACGACATCTCTGTGATATTTCTGAATTATTCTTTATTCGCAAACGAATTTTGAACAGCAATACTGAAAGATTGTTTGTATTGTTCACGGAAGACATTTCTGAGATGGAGGTACGTCACTTCCAGGAGAAGTGAGGACTCACCACTGACCTGGAATTGAATGCTGTAGAGCGTCCATTTCACTTTATCAACGTTCTGGTGCCTTGTAACCCGTTTAGAATTGTTTTTGGTTGTTGCCATGGAATGTGAGGAATTGATTAAATTCTAGATGGAACTCTGGTTCGAAACATCTTTATAAAAGGCTGTGTGCAAACCCCGCACATACAGTATAGGATCTTTCTAGAAGTGGCTTAGAGAACTACTTCACATTTCAGTGCATTAAACACTCTTCAAAGAGAAGTAGAAGAAATAGGTCTATCGGCCTTATCCTACCTAAACGCCAGTCTCGTTTCTGGATTTTATTCAACAAGATTAGATGGATTATGGAAAACTGTAGAAACTTCAAATGCAGAATACTATATCATCGACTCACATTATATGAAGCAGTTTAAAATAATGCACTATTTTGTGTAAAGTTAGGTACCTGAAAATGTTAGAGAAATCGGAGCATAATGTAAATCTTTTGTCAATAGTGAAAGCGTGAATTTCGAAGAAAACCAAACTTTGAATCCAAAATATGGGTTGAACATTTGATACCGAAGAGATTTTTATAGTTTCTTGGTTTGACTCATTGGATTCAAGTATATAAAATCACTTGATTATTCTTGGAATAAGGTCAGATCACTGATGACAAGCGAAAGATTTTTAGTAGAAGTCAAGTAAGCAGAAGTTCAGCAGGGTTTTGATATGAACTTTAGATAGCATTATGAAATTAATGAATTGAAAAATGGAACCTCCGCTACTACTTTCAAACTTGAAACTCTTCTTCATAAACGTGTTCAATCCCAAGAACCTCTTCATAATTCCACTGTGAATGTAACCCATGCAATAGGAAACGTTTCACTTGCGCCTCCGGCTACAATCAAATCGTTTCCAGTTTATAATTCTAGGTGTGCAATTTGATGGTGAACCTAAAAACCTTTTATCATTCATAGAGAGATTAGGACTTAGAAAATAGGGTAGGACCAGGCATTTTATTTATAGCTTGTATGGATATGTCGTTCAGTAGGCTTAGTAGTTATTAGAGGCAGAATAATGCAAATGGATTGCATTATGTGATATATTTTACTTTGAGTTCTCAATGTCAAAATTGAAAGCAGCTAATGTTTTGAGTCATGCCTCAACATCTCGGTCTGTGTCTTCATTATTAGATCATGAGCTTGCATTTGTTTCCGTTTAGCACGAACCTAGAAGAAGTGTAAAAAAATACTAAGAATAATGTGAATGCTATTTCAACTCCTAGTATTTCACATAAACAGTGTAAACTATTCAGATTCGAAATCTCTCACATATTGGAAATGTAAGTTGTCTAACCATATTTCCAAAAATCGCCAATCGAATTCAAAAATTAAATTTTGTTACAAATGCGGTGCCCCTGAAGTGGTCATGAAATATTGTCCCTAAAAAATTTTGAATTCTCGGAACAAGATGATTGGGGAAAAAAAAATATCAGTTGAAAATTTGTATTAATGTACTATTAGAGCAGTTGCTTCTATTTGGGTTCAAAAGCAAAGTGACAATGAGCCTCTTATATTTCTTTACAGTTGTTAGATACTACTATAATAATAGGTTTACTTGACAATGATGCGAATGTTTCTGTTGTAGGAATTAGAGTTTTGAAGTAATAATGAGATCAATCTCTCAATTGTTGAAAGTATTTTCACAGTGGATGGTACAGAAAGATAAATTTTTGGTGTGGTCGACTTGCTTCTCATAATAAATAATTATATTCAGTGTATCTGCTCTAGTAGTCCCATCAATTCTCCATTCTTTCATTTCTGATAACGATTTTTGTAAAAAGTTTCAACGTCCGAATATATTTGGGATATTTTTAGTAAATATTCTGAATGTCAAATGAATACAGTGTTAATGAATTCACTAAGATTTTTCACATCAATCAATAGATTCAGGTAATGCACCCCTCCTTTCAAGGAAAGATAGACAATAATTGATGTCACCATACATGATGTGGATTTTTAATAGGGAATTAGATGAGATACTGGGGCTTGATGTTATTGAAGAGTCACATAGTCCTTGGAACAGTCCAGTAATCCTCGTTGAAATATCTTCGAGCTGATTGGTTAACCAAGTACACCCTCCTTTTTTATATGCAGATTCATACGAAAGGGAAGCCCTGTAATATTCGAAAGACACCGCGTGAATCAAGGAACAGGAGATACGATTTAACATTCACTTTGATTTTTTGAAGTTTGTAAGCCTCAGGAAAAAAATCTCTCGGCAAGGAGTTCCAAAGCTCAGCTGTTTTATTGAAAAAAGATCCCTGGGCAAGAGAGGTTCGACAGGTCTCCAAATTCACAACAGAGGGATGAGAATTCTGTACTCGTCGAGTCATCCGTGTAGATATTGCCAAAGGTGGGACGATTGATAACAATTGAGAAGACCGTGAAAATATCTGTAGAAGAGAGACAAGTCCCCAACCCTCCTACGATGTTCCAATGAGGTGATCGTAATTCCTAGCATCGAGATACTTGACTCAGTAGGAATAGTTACTCCTGACATCTGAATACTAGATGATGCGATAGACCGGCTTTCCTTGAGAAGAGACATGCTTGGGTTTTCCTAGCATTGAATTCCACCAAGTTCATGTTACCCCATTCTATTATTTTTTCCAAGTCATCATTAATTTCATTGACGTGAATGTTTCTTTGAATTTTTGTTTCTCGAGATGGTATGGGGATTCTGGAAGAGAAACTAGTACAAAGAGTACTGTCGTCCGCGAAACTATGTTCTGAACAAGATGTTTTTTTGTCCTTTGCGTAATGCAACTGCACCCAGTATCGTGAGATTTGAAGAAAATCGGGTGTTTCTTGTTTATGGGGTTTCTCAGTTCATTATATGCGACAAACGGAAAATCTTGTATACACATCGATAATCCGCGTAATGTTATTTTGTTGGGGGGAATAATATAACCTTTGGACAAACCATTCGAAGCTATGAAGTGGAAAACGAAGATTGGGACCAGGAATTATCAAAAATTCATCAGGCAATGAATTCAGACACTCATGAGGTTCACAATTTTTCCCACAAGATGATAATATTTCCAGTACTGAAGGAATCAAATTTTCCTCGTCTAGTAGAGGCAAATTTGTAAAAAATATTTCTGGTCTGGCAAGCATTTCTAAGGATAATAAAAACTGAATCTTGCTTCTAATAAAAGGCTCTATAGGGAGGCCATAGAAATTCACAAGCATAAAAACAACTTCAACCGCAAAGAAGAGAGCCTAAACATCCACAGAATATGGATGCCTGCTGTTCAAAATACACGGATCCTCCCAATGAGAGAAAAACCGCGGTTTCGGAAAGTCTCCAACCCTTGTACGATACTCCAACGAAGTGAGCGAGTGTGTGAACGAAGAATCACCAACAAGAAGGATCAAGAAGCTTCAATGAATGTTTTGAGCCGAGCTCCATACATGGGAACTATATTCCAAGACATGTCGTATCTGAGCCTTGTAGATCATTAGAAGCTGACGAGAAAGGAAGTATTTCTTCGCCTGAAATAGAAAACCAAGTTTCTGGAAAGCACCTTTAGCGATCGATCTCACATGGTATTTCTATATGAGATTATTACTGATCTTAATTCATAGCATCGAGATACTTGACTTTGTAGGAATAGTTACTCCTGACATCTGAATACTAGATAATGATAGATCGGCTTTCTTTGAGAAGAGGCATGCATGCATGTTATTTCTATTGACGTGAATTTTTCTCTGAATATTTGTTTCTCGTGCTGATATGGGGGATCTGGAAGAGAAACTAGTATGAATAGTACTGTCGTCCGCAACACTATGCACTGAAAAAGATGTTTTTTCGAGCAAATCATTGAGATGAAGCAGAAACAAAGTGGGCGCCGGAACTGAACCCTATGGATCACCTGCAGTAATTGAGAAACTCTTCATCAAAGCACACAAATGAGGGGACAAACCAAAAGACGCCAAATAATATACAGTTGCCTGTACGATTTTCACATATTAGGGTTTACTTAACCGCGACACGTGTTACGCTATACAATAGTTTCCTAAAGCAGGAACTTCAAACTAATTCGAACACTGTTACATTTCGAATTTATACAACATCATAAACTACGGCCAATAAGAATAATGGTCCAATACCTCATTGATAAGAATAATAGTCCGCCATCTCATCCTTATTAGTATAATTTCCTGGAATGAACATATTCAACAGAGACAAATTATTCAACTCCGTCTGATCATTCATAAGGAACTGTGAATGCTTACACTTATTGGTTTCCAAATTCCAAGGAAATGAGTTTCAAACCCTTTCCTTGGAAATAAAATATTTCAAATTCGTGGTTGAACTCATGTCCCTCTGTAATGAAGTGAGATGCATACATAGAATTTGTTTTACTATATCTAGTACTATATCTGGGACATGAACCACAAAATAATCTATAAATTCCTGATCTATTCGACACTGAACTTTCATTTTTATTGTTTTTGATATAAGAGACTAAATCATTCTTTGTTTTATATGTATGCAATCTTCCAATCTTTTTGTTTCAAGAAATTATAAATTTTCTTACTCGGTTGGCCTAAATAGGTCAACGTTCTGTAATTCTTATCATCATTCGTTGTAACTGGGTATATTTCTTTCATGACTTGGCTATACAGCTCTTTGGACAATAAAGTGTCTGTCTACTAAATCACTATTATAAGCGCTGGTAATAGCGATTTTTTTCATAACATTCAGTTCTTTTTTAGAATTTGTAGCTGATGAGGAAAAATTCACCATTCTGTGAATCATACTGTTAAATGCTGTCGCATCATGTTGGTGAGGATGGGTAGATGAATCGTAAATTACAATATCTGCATGTGAAGGTTTTCTGAAAATTGAAAAATCAATCCTTAATTTTTGTTATAGTGAAGTCCAGAAAATTGATTGCATTATTTCCTTCCATCTCCATGGTGAATTCGAGGGAAGGGTTTATGGAGTTGATGAAATCAAAGAAGTTATCCAGTTGCCTATAGGTTCATGTAAAACATGCTTTAATCGTCCACGTGCTTATACCAATACACGCAAAATGGCAGTTTAGGAGAACCTGATGCCAAACTTGATTTTGAAATGTGCAGTGCAACAACTATCGTTTCTTCGAATATTTCGGAAGAATGCTGCAGAATATGAAAAACCTACGCCAATAAGTCACTGGTTGATCCAGTTATTAATTAATCCTGATTTCTCTAGATATTTGATAAGCTTCATAGGGACTGCTTTTTCCATGACTTTGGAAATGATAGAAAGCAATGCAATTGGTCTATAACTACAGGGTAGAGTTTTCTTTCCTTTTTTAGGAACTGGTTGAACTCTTGCTGTTCTCCAGGACATAGGAAAAAAAACAAGATATATGAAAGGTTTAATAATTCGCAAAGTATTGATGTCAATTCGGGGGCACGCACTATGAGAAAAATTGCTGGGATTCCATTAGATCCGCAAAACTTATTCGTCTTCAGGTCCATTAAAATATTTTGTTAGTGAAAAATGATTTCAGACATATGACTGTCGATAGGCGTGATAATCGGGGAATTACACCAGAGGGCGGTCACGATCGAAATGTTGGTGTCTTGCCTGATGGCGGACAAGATGGTCTTGTCCAGCTCATTCATTAATCTTCCCTTGACCAGGATCTCCTCCACAGGAACCCCTGCGTAGCCTCTTGGGGGGTGTCCTCAGTAGAGGTTTCCGACCACCGGATTGGTATGTTCCTTGCCGGTTTTGAAGGAAGAATTAGCACCAGATCGGAAATGTGTCGATTGGGAGGAGGAGGCTGAATAAGATTGTGCAGCCTCGCGTGCTTTCTCTCACCTTTTCCTCATTAGTGTCGGGGATGTCCCACGAGAAGATAGAAAAGTAAACGTTCGCCTCTGGTAGAGCTCCGTATACCAGAGGGCTACAATTCAAGAGGGTGTCGCTAGTATCCTCAGGGGAACGTTCCAGATCACTTTTTAGGACGAACCGCACACCGGAGCACAGGCGGCGCACACGCCCAAGGTACGGCTAGAGCACGTCTCAAGCACCCCACCGAAACGCAGTTCACAACGCGCGCCCCCGCACCAACCTAAATGACAGAGCACTCGCACCCAGGCTAGACCAGTCCGCGGAAACAGTTTTTTCCAAGGCTTTTGGGGATTTTCAAATTCTTCACATGATTTATGGCTATCACTAATCGGGACTTTGTGAGAAGTCCTGAGGCTTGATTCTCAATTGCATTCCAGCATTCCAAATTGTTTTTCTGCCTACATATAAGTTGTGCCTCGGACCGCATTGGAAAAAAATTGCGGCTAATGTTCCTGTTTAATGGTACAGTCTACATATCTCTATATAGAAATTGAAGTAATTCATTCTAATCATAACAACGGTCAGTTTGAAAATTAATTGAAATTAAAAATTGGAATGATTCGAAAAAAATATTATAAGCAGAAATAACAGAAAAATGAAATCTATAGTAAATTAAAGAGAAATAAACGGAGTTTCGAGTGAGTGCAATACTAAATTTCAATCGCCATCTTTTCAGGTAAAAACTGATATATTTTCGAGACTGGCCCAACTCTTCACGATGAGGAGAGGAGAGCAAACTAAACAATCTGTTAAAAAAATGACATGACGATGAGCATACTTGAAGACTTGTGGAGAATGGAATATTCAAGAGGTTGATGGCCTGATACCTGTCAAAAATAAATACCTCCCTGAAATCAGAATTTCCATGTTAAAAATGAATTCGTACACCATATGTCTCCTCATTGACACTCAGCTGATTTGCAAACACAAAACACTTTGAATAGTCTGTTCCCTACGAAACAAACGTCCAACCCTCTACAGATCGTGGAGATTTGCAGCTTTCTCTGCATGTAGACCGAAAACAATTCTCGTTAGTGGTGGGTCATTTGTTACGATTCTGCCGTACGATGTGCCCACGGTATTGGTTTCCTCTACTTGGTGTAGTAGGAGTTTGAGTCTTCCGTCGTCATTATCGACTAAAAATTTGATTATGATTTGATTTTCTCACTCGATTTGTATTATTATCCTTTCGTTCTTATAGCAACAGGTTTCAATAGAGTTAATAATATAAACAATGGAAGTCCGAACGATCACCATTCAATAGAATTTATTGCTTTTGGTTGCCTCGTCAATGGTTATATGGCGCGAAGACGACCTATGTTTTCGTTGTCAGCCTCTGTTGTTGAGTAAGAAAGCGATGGGAATTCTGTGATACATTTTTTATTTCGATGAATGAAGTACTTACTGAGAAATTACAATCATGATAGATAAATGAAGAGTGAAGTCTTATTCTGAGGGCATTAAAGATATGACTGTGATACATTCAAGAAAAAAAAAAGATATATCAGCGTTCTCTATCAGAAAAAAACATATTCAAATAATATATTTTTGTTTCAGCTCATTCAAAGTATTTACTTCATTGCTGCTTTGAGTTATGACGGTCTTCATATTCTATCCATAGGACAAGAATTTCAAGAAAAAATAGTGAAGTACAACGGATACATTTTCAACAGCTTCCTGTTCCCGTTCTCGATCTTCGTTTCGGCTATGTTTTGGACCCTTTACAATATAGACAGAGAGCTGGTTCTTCCTGAAGTTGTGGATAAGTACTTTCCACAATGGCTTAATCACTGTATGCATACGAATGTTTTGATATTTACGGCTATTGAAGTTTTTATCACAAACCATGTACTACCTACCTCCAAATCTGCTTTCTGTGGCCTCACTGTAGTAGTCATCATCTATCACATATTGTGAGTATTGATTAAAATCATCGCGTCTTTTGTCATAATTTTTTTTGTGTTTGCAGGTTTTTCCTTGCTTATTTTGTCTCAGGAAGGTGGGCTTATGGAATATTTCATGTTCTCACATGGTCAGAGAGGGTTGCTTTCGTTTTATCTTATTATCTCTTCACAGTTTGGATGATGCAAATTGGAATGTTGATCCAAAACTCCAAAAACAGTAGTTCAGCTGGGAAATGTTTGGAGGATTGAAAAAAATCGAAAGTCATTCTCTTGTTTAAGCATATTATTGATCTGCAACATGTCTCACAAGTTCGAATACTTTTGTGAATTTTTGTTTAACAATATGAACCTTATATAGACGTCCACTTCGGTGATCCGACACAAACATTGAGAAAGCCCATTACTTCCGTGTTTTGGTCAACAGAAAGTATTCTGTCGTTCTACAGATGATCAAATGTCGTAACCTCTCCTCAAAAGTCTCTGATGAGGATGCGAGTTGATTAGACATTTGCCGACACCATCTGTTGAAAGAAAGGTATTTTACAGTAATAATTATTGCCTGAGTAAATATGCCGTCAACAAATGTCCAAGAGAAATAATCCCAATTCGAAAATATATCAATGCCAAATGCAACAAATGGAGACCGAAATGCTTGTGGTGGATCAATTGGAATACCGAAGAGGAGGACTTCTAGATTGCAATCCCCGTCAAGATTTAAGAATTCATAAAATGTATCGAGTGTTGTTGAAATAATGATATTCCGTATATATAGAAGCATATCTTGTGAAAGTAAACCACGGCTAAGAATAACATTTTCCTTGGTAACCCTCGAGCGACTTACTTCACTAATGTGCTAAGAGCGCAGCATAAATGGGGTTACCAATCAAATGTGTAGTCAAACCAAATAATGGATAATTTACACTTACTGAATCTTCTTGACCAAGTTGTTGTGAATACAATATAGGCTGTATGCAGAAATTATAAGAATCCAGTGATATTCCTTCCCACGAGAGGCTAAGAATGATTTTTTATAGCATTACGATAGTTAATCGTTTATATCAGTTTTAATCGACTGTCTTTTGATGTTTATTCAGTATTTTGTTTTAATTAAAATTTCATGACATATGATTAGTTTTTATTATCGCACCTTTCATGATAGTTTCCTCAATTCGTCTTTTCAAATAGACGGCATTGGCAGATCTAGGTTACTCATAAGGAGGGAATTATCCAAGGAAATTGGTTATCGAATATATTTTATCTGCTAAGAAAAAAAAGGTTATAAAGAGAAGTCCATATGAAAGATAAAAAAATAATCAGAACTATAATGAAATATTCTTCACGCAGAAATACATAAGCGCTTACACGGAATTTTATTATTATCCAGATCAGAAAGTTTTTCAATTGTCTCCTGAATCAATTTGAAAAGCAAATGGAAAATAGAAAAAATCATAGAAGTGAAAAAACTCCTTGTTGTGAAGGCTAATTATAATTTTGATGAATTCTTCCAACTCATTTTGAATTAATTTTATGAAGTCATTACATATTTTTATTCATACAAATTTGTTTGTTTGCGTTTTTAATGAAGGTCGGTTTCGAACCAGTCAAAATTATTCTCCCATCTAACTATTACTGAGAAAGGAATCGCGTGAATCTTGTCGCAGTGCAACTGTCCAAATTATTTTAACTTTTTTCAAAATTTGTTCGAATCGTTGGCCGTTCACATCCAAGCACTTCAAAATGCGGGTGTTGTCTGCTTCTGTGCTTACTTCTTTTAAAATGTGCAGGAGCTCAGTCTAGTTGGTAGCAACAGATTCGAAAGTTTTCGAGTGGCAGATTTTATCGATGGAGCTATCCACAGTCTCCTGAATATTCAGGTAGCTTCTGGATGTTAACGATTCCTCGTATATCGCGTACCCCAATTTGATGCCCAGCATGTGTAGAAGACATTATAACTAAACTTTTCTTGCAATCTGGCTTCTTTTGTGACGCGAGTTTTTTTTATTGCAAATTCCTTCTCTCGAAAATTTCGATTCATCAGTCCAAATAATTTTATTTAGAAAAGTTGATCTTCTTGAAAGCGTATCAACAACATTTCAAAAAATTCTTTATTGAGGATCGAGGCAAGTTTCTTGGTGCTTTTAAAGTTGATCCAAATGCATTGGAATTGTTCTGAATTTGTATGAATTTCGGATACTTTTCATTGAACTTTTTTCATGTCCTACTAATAATTTTATCACACTATCCAAAAATGCTTAACAAATCCAAAAGAACTTCGTTAGAATAGTTTTCAGCATTTTGAAGGTATTCGAAACTTCTGAACAAATAAAGAACATTAAATTGATTCTGACACTAAAACACTTCAAATTAATACAAAAAATTAAATCCGACGGTCAATATAATTATGGTCCGATCCCTCATCCTTATTAGCATAATTTCCTTCGAAGATTATATTCAACATAAGCGAATACGAAAATGTCGATATTATAAGGAAATTGTCACAAGTTCACTGTCAAATGATAATCATGGCCTGCTTGCAAAATACCGGATGGGAATACCATCTGAAGGGACATTATCACAAATAAATTCTCATGAGTCCGAAACTTGACTAGTTAGGTAACGATTAGCCTAATAAGGTGTAGGAAGCCTCCAAATATCACCTAACTTACAACCAAATTTTGATACCATAGTATTTCTTAACTCAAAGATATCATGATTTCCGAAGAAAGAAATGAAATAATTCATATTTCGAAAACGGTAACAGATATGTATAGGGGAATAATATCTGAGAGAGTTGACGGGGTAATTATTGTAGATTCCAAGAATATTATATACAGGGTGTTCCATTTGAAAATCAAAGTTGCTACTACTTTCTACTAGAAGTGGCAATACCGCATTGTTGAAAATATTTTAGTTGGGTAGAGAATGTCCGAATATGCCCTCCATTAAATTCTCAAAGTGATCCGTTGTCTGGTTCACCAGAAACGTCTGATGTGCCATCCACCGTGAATCACCCTATATATACAACCAATATTAGTTCAATATCTGAAAACATTGTAAGATATATCGTTATGGGAATATTGTTGCAATACTGTGACAGTCGAAACTATGAACAATTATTTCACTTCACAATTCCATAATTCCAGCTCCAACATTCGAAATGATTCACCCTTTATTCATCTGATTCATTTCCAGAACTTAACCTCTACTGATATGTACTAACCGAATAATCACATCCAAAATTTACCATTTTTAGATATTCATGATATAATCCAATCAAATCAACTGTTTCAAGAGCCCAAAATGACGATTTTCGCCTACCCAAAAAGTAGCTGTGGATTTCGGCAGACACATGTGTCCTTATTATCCCCTAGAGTTTGCGCCAGATTCTGTCCGTGCGTTTAGCAACAATTACCGATTGAATGCCGGAAATCATTTTTTTTTTGTTTTTTGCTTATATAATGAAAACTATTGGTCGGATCGAAAAAAAGTTGACTTAAAAGTTGTAGATAACTGAAAAATCTGTCGATTAGCGTTGGCCCGATGTCGATATTCTAATTTTTTGCTTAACTATTGCGCTCGGAATTTTAAAAAAGGCGTTCTTTCCATTAAGCTTGGGATACACATGCCTGTAAAACGGGACAGTAGCGTGCATGCTAGTTAACGGCATGTAGAAGTAACTGGCATACTGCGGTTACATTTGCAAGTAAACTTGCATGCAACTTGCGTCCTTGCATGCCTGTAATTGCAAGACTGTACACACAAGCCAGTGTCTTCACGAGACAGTACGTGCCAGTCCCACATTTTTTCGCAATGGAAAACATTCGAAGTGAACTAAATCGTATTGTATTGCTTTTAGCAATAGAATGTGTGGCTAAATTAATGAGAGAAAAAAAGAGAAGAAGAAGAAGACGGATTTGGGTGAAAGATTGGATTAGCAGAAGGGAAAATTTTGGAGCAAGTAGTTGTCTGCTTACAGAAATGCGACAAGAAGATGTAGCTGGGTACAGAAACCATTTAAGAATGCTCCCAGAAAAATCAGATGAATTGTTAGCAAAAATTGGTGATAAAATAAAAAAAAAAGATACTCATATGCGAAATGCAATCCCGGCTAGGACTAAATTGGAAATAACTTAAAGATTTTTAGCTACTGGTGATTCATTTGCATCTCTAGAAGCACTGTATAGAGTAGGAAAATCGACGATTTCACAATTTGTTCCAGTTGTTTGTGGTGAAATAGCTACTGCATTAAAGGATTTTATTAAAGTGAGTAAAGCAAATTGTTATATAATATTTATTCTTTATTTAGGTACTTAAATACACTTCACGCACACAAGATCTAAAATTGACCGCACTGTCATCGTGTTCGGCGATACGTCTTAACTTTTGTGTCAGCTATTGAAAACCTTGTGCATCATTCCAAGCTTCAAGAAAAATGTTCCGTCCTTGTTCTGAATTAGCTTGGTATATTGTAACCGTGTTACCTTCTACTTTGTCAGAGTCTACGTATGGTATTGTGTGTATCACTGGATAACTGGCAGAAGATGATGGTTGTATTCGGGTTCACAACAAAAACAGTTCAGGAACGGTTCGAAATAGTTGGCCTGTTGAGGCGTGAAGGGTTTGTCGCGAATATATCTATATTAATTGGGTGGGTGAGTATTTTTGACTGTCCTAGAACAGTATTTATTGCGAACCCGAATACGGCTGATGCTGTGGTATCGTCAGACTGTATAGATATGTTAGAAAACGGAGTAGAAGACTGCGAATATGAAGCGGACAACCGAGACCTCTCTGTGGATAACAAACTTTGAATTTTGGATTGGATATCCAGTGCGTTGTTTAATGGTAATGATCTTAACTGGGCAGCAACACCTTGGCCAAAATAATAAAACTCATCTTCATTGGATCTTGGATTATTAACTACACTAGAAATATTTTCCAGGCGTTGAAGTGCAGTAGTTAAGGTTTCAGTTTGTTCTACTGGTTTGTTCTCTGGCGGTTGAAACTATGCGAATTTGCGAAGCTTTCAACTAGTAGAAAGCGCAGATTCAATTTGGTTGAAAAACAATTGAAAGGTTAGCAACAATCTAATTTGTTACTAAAAAAAGTGTCCCACTAGATTCAGTTAATCCCCATTTCTGTTTTACATTTGATTTTTTTTCTTGAAATTTTCCACCATTACGCGGAGATGTGTTAAGAGTTCATATTTTAGTGAAATTTGAGTTTTCCAGCTGGTAACAGAGTGTGTATGGAGGAAGTAATCGAAGCCATCATCCCTTTGCTGAAGTCTTTGCAAGTCTTGTCATCAGACTACTGGGATATCGTATACTTCTCCATCTGCTGCAACCCTAGGGCTCCCTATCGACTTTTGAGGACCATATCATCCTAAAAATTGGCGCCTAAGGTTTTCTTTGGAATGATACGTTACGGGTGGATTGGAATGTGAAAATTACTGTGCAAAAAGATCATGGTGTCATTTTCTGACATCGATATTCACTAGGCATATGTCGATATTACAGTTTTTGTTATCGGATTCCTTTTCAGTAATACTTCATTTCAAATACTGAATGACCAATATTGATATCTTGATTCAGAAAGAGCAAACCATCCCCGTCGAAATTACGATTTCAGTATTACTCAATCGATTGAATATTGTTATTTTCCACCTACACAATACAAACAGATATTGTAATTCGAATGTTGTTGATATTGAATTCCAATGTTGAAAATCGAATGAGTAAAATAT
Source organism: Zygogramma bicolorata (assembly GCA_032362365.1). Taxonomy (NCBI): domain Eukaryota; kingdom Metazoa; phylum Arthropoda; class Insecta; order Coleoptera; family Chrysomelidae; genus Zygogramma; species Zygogramma bicolorata. The sequence continues at coordinate 93,685 of JAVJAQ010005951.1, forward strand.
GTTCTTCATCTATTTATTGTTCCCATATATAACAAGTAACTACCTCGATAAAACCAACTGCAAAAACTCAAAATTTTGCGAATACCTTACATCGATATAGCGCTAAGGTATAACCTTTGTGTCGTAGCCTGTATCATTGTTTATAGAGATACAGTTAGTCAACCATATGGAATTATCATTTGAAGGGATGGATATTACGGGTAGATGGCACTATAGTGATTTCGTTTCCAAGTCATGTCTTTCTTTTTTTTTCACGCACGTCCTAGTCTAAATCAAACATTTTCTTGATTGATTATACATAATACCAAAAGATGGCACTCAATCCAGAAACAGAATTCGTCTTCGGGTGATGTGATGCGGATACCAGCAATCGAAACGTCGTGAGTACACTCAACTTGAAACTTGGTTTCAACATATTTTCATAATATTTCATTCAATTTCTCTATTTATATGTTTGACTAGTATTTCATATTCGCGATACCCTAATTTTCTTCTCACAATATTATTTCATTTATTTCGTTATTTAAAAACTTTTTTGACTCATAATTCATATTCGATATCTCGATTTTTGTAACAACAGTATTTTCTTTGATCAATCAATCCCTAATTTCATTATTCACCAAAAATTTGATTTTGATTTGATCTTCTGCTCACTTGATTTGTATTTTAATCCTTCCGTTAAACAGTTGCGTCGACATACCCGGCGTAGTTTGAAGAAGATACTTTTTTAATTTTCAACACAAAATTCCATATATCGAAGGCCGTCCTATGTCACGCATATTTGATAATTTCCATTTTTTTTAATTAACAAGATATTCCAAAAAAAGTTGCGTCGACTTCCAAGGACAGTAAAAGAAATATATATGTTTTTATTTTCAACACAAAATTCGATACATTCAATTCCCAGAAAAGTTTCGAAAAATATTGATTATTGAAAATTTTTAATGTGCATTGTGTTTGAGTTGTTAGTTGCACTTGGTCCAATTCTTGAATATTTTTCAATAATCTAGGGATATTCAAAAATCAATAGGCCACCAGAATAGACATTAACAATTCTTTTTCTTCAGATTATGGTAGGTTAGAAATCCAGAAAACCGCTAAATGAACATTTTCCCGTGTATTTATCCCATACAGCACTGATTTTCATAAAAATTGGGAGTAATAAGGTTCTACTTACCATCTATTTAAAAGTCTACCCTGTGCCAGGGGTTGCCTTTTCCCTGGGGTTGGATGACACCCCCTTCTTCGGAGTGAAAAATTTTTCATTGCTTATAAATTATAAATAAGTCGATGAACTGACTAATTCTGAGCAACTTTTGTGCTATAAAGTTTTTTTCTGAAAGGCAATACTTTTCGACTTATTCACGAGTGAAATTGTCGGTTTCCAGGCAAAACACGTTTTCAGATTCGTTTTCGCGAATAACTGAAAAAATATACATTTAATCGAAATACCTGTAGGAAGCAAAATTATAGCTAACAGAAAACAAAGAAACTCGTGTATTTATGATGAGCGCAGACCCAATACAAATGGAATTAACCTCGGTTACTTTAGCAATAAAGTTCGGCAATATATTTAAAAATTCTTCCCTATCATTTCGAAACAATGACGAGGCTTTTGGAAATGATAATTATGTTTCGAAACGGAAAAAATACAAGGGACCATTGGAAAATTCCGAGAGTGGTGACGTCCGGGGGCGGTATAGTCCCAGCAAACTTTTTTATTGGGGACCCTGCTACCTTCATATTTCAGCAAAACGTTACTGACTGGAATTGAAGAGAAATGGCAGAGTCGAATTCAAAAATCCGGTCGTCGGGGGCGGTGCAGCACCAGCAATATTTTTATTAAGGACCCTCTGCCACCTCCATAATTTAGCAGAGCGTTATTGAGTGGAATTGAAGAGAGATGACATAGTCGAATTCGAAAATCCGGGCGTCGGGGGCGGTACAGCTCCAGGAACTTTTTGATTGGCGACCTTGCCACCTTCATATTTCAGCAGAACGTTACTGACTGGAATTGAAGAGAAATGACAGAGTCGAATTCAAAAATCCGGGCGTCGGGGGCGGTACACTTCCAGCAATATTTTTATTGAGGACCCTCGCTGCCACCTTCATATTTTAGCAGAGCGTTACTGACTAGAATCGAAGAGAAATGACATAGTCGAATTCAAAAATCCGGGCGTCGGGGGCGGTACAGCTCCAGGAAATTTTTTATTGGCCACCTTGCCACCTTCATATTTCAGCAGGAAAACTGTCAAATGTTGTGCAGCGGCTTTAAGCGCTTTAAGCTGTTAGACGCGGCCAATGTCTCTATTTGTCATTTTCATTGGTAGTGTCAGACGTCAGACCTCAGATAAAAGTGTCAAATGTCTTTAATTTGTGATTTTCTTACAGATTTTTAATAATACACTTTGAAATCTCTAATCTCTGATAAAAATTATTAATATAAACCCTTGAAATGATGACCAACAGAATATTTTCTACTGTGAGAAACTGTAACTTTTCCATAGTCTTTAATGTAGCTAAATTGAACAGTAACGTGTTAACGGTTGGTGCAATACCGCGTAAGTTGAGGTTATGCAATGTCTGAACAATAGTTCGAATTTTTAATGTTTCCACTATTTCAGATAAACGGTATTTATATTCGAAAGAAACGCTAGGAATTGAAGGATTTCTGCATCAATGTCGCACAACACAAAATCAAATGGAAAATCTATCGGAAAAATTCAAGGAAAAGATGTCTGAATATGTAGAAGACAATACTAAGCACATGGTTTTTACCGAGGACCTGAAAAATATGATTCACCTTTCGAGTAATGAAAAAGATCTTGACTTGGTTGTTAGAATGATAAAGAAGTGGGTTTACACAACCTCTCTGGAGTATTAAAAAAAATTGAAGATTCGTTTTTTCAGATTCAACCAACAAAATAAGGAGTTGAGATTTGGAACTTTTGTTTTTGGTCCAGTTGTCATGCGTCTATTCCACCATTTCAATGTTCCTGACATAGCATTGAATGTGAGTCATTCCACAGAGTGCTTCTAGTTTTACTAACCAGTGAATTATTTAAGTGTTTCAAGTCACCAGATTTATTGGGATTTTTTGATCAAATGATTACCTATCAATTACTATTGGATCTCCTCTATGACAACAAGAAATATCAGGAAGTACTGGAATGTGCTGAAATTATTAGAGATCGCCAGCTGGAAGGTATCAAGCGCCCAAGAAATATTGTGGTATTGGTTATGGCAGCCTGCTACAAAATGGTTGGTATTGACTTTTATGATAGACCAAGTGAATGTTAGGAAAATTCCAGAATACAAAGGATAGTTTGGATTATGCTCTGAAGATGTGGCAGGAATTGAAGGAGATCGGTCACTATCCTATGAGAAGAGCCACTACTTTTTGTGCTGGTTTAGCATTGAAGCAAGGAAATCCTGGAGTAGCCCTGGAAGTTCTTACTTCAGCCCAAAATCAAAACTATACAACTGTCAGGAATTTGAAGGTGAGTAATATGGAGTTGACCAAAGACATCATTTTCTGATATGACTATAAATTCATTAGAAAAAATCAGAGTAAGGTGCCCTTTGACAGCTCTCCATAATAACTCTTAAGCCTGTTTGTAATTATCAATGATTTAGTACAAGTTTTAGTCATATTTTTAGGATCCTAAATAATTGAAAAATACATATACATTTCATATTATTTTTTTTGTCAATTCTCAAATCATCATAACTTGTCCTATTTCTGTTCAATTTTTATTGACGTGATATATTCCTAGAACCGGTCCTATTTTCAATCAATTAGGGCAGAAAATAGGGTGATGTTTACTCTAACATTGTTTATTTTAGTAGTTTCAAAGAGATTGTTATCACTGATTCTTGATTCTGCAACATATAAGCTCCAGTCATAGATAATATAAAGTTCATTTCCACACCATATTGTATTGAAAATTGATAAGATAGCATTTAAGCAATATTGCATGAAAAAATGCCGTGGTCACATGATCAAGTAGCCTCACTTATCAACTTTTATAGAGAGAAGCCTTGCCTATATAAAGTGCACTATATGAAAATAAGCATATGCTGCTGCTCATTATTAATTATTCATCATCCATAATATTTATAACAGTAAAATACCCAACCTAACCTAAATGTAAAAGTTAGGGGGAGGCTCCCGCCATCTGCAGTGCGCACCATCACATCTTACCTATATAAATTATTAAAAAATTTGAGTGTTGCATACATTTGATTTTATAGTTTCAGTGTTTAGTGTTCCTAAATAAACCGGCTTAAGAAATAAATAAGGTTACTACATATTCAATTCATGATCACAATTGACACCAGGGGTCACATCAAACTTTGGGGGAATAGGATATTAATAATGGCATTTGAAGCAAAGATTATGTAAATTCAAAACTGTAAGAAAACAATCCCTTTGCCGATTATTTTTATTTTTTATGTTGTAGCTCTGTTGATATGAAGTTTATTTCTGAAATTTTGGAACTGGTTTTGCAATAAGACCGATGTGTAATTTATATTTCATTGAGTTATGACTTTTCATGCTGTTTTCATGAAACTTTTTCCTGGAAACATTTTGAGAAAAAATATAGCATGGAAGAACTGAACACTAGCCAGCCTTTCAGTTTACTAGTCATTATGATTATTGAAATATAAGATGAAACTTTGGATTCAATATGTAGCCTCACAATATTGAAGAATTATTGAAAGAAAAAAATGAATAGTTCTTGACTTAATCGAATGAGATAAAGAATAGTTTTTTCCGAATTTCATGTTAAGATATAAAATTAGATATCATAAACTCCTTAGCGATTCTGAAGTATTTCAGTTCTGTAGTTTCAAAACTGATGTATTTGTTACATAGAATTTTTTAACCATATCTGTGTTCAGAAATTAAAATATAAAAAGTTCAGATCTACATAAAGAATAAAAAAATTTAAGGTAACTAAAGATGCATTAGTAATGCTTTGGGGGCAGTAAAATAGCAGGTAACATCTATCTAATGGAACACATAAGTTATTTTCTTGACGTTTTTTTCAGGGGGGTAATGAGATCCATTTCGGTGGAAAGGTATATCAGGTCTCAATATAAATAATTTTCATATTTAGCAATTTCCAATATATACCCTTACAAAGTATTGTTGAATAATTTTGAAAATCAATATTAGAGAAGAAATGTGCCACCATCAGCAGCAAGCATGTCATCTTGAATGTTCAGTGTCAAAAAAGCCCTACATTTTTGAAATTTTTGGCAGTCTGTATTTGATAGCAGGGAACATGACTATTTTTGTGGAGAGAAGAAAGTTTTGAGGAAGTGATTTTTGGCTTTTTCTTCAGAAAACAGCCCAGCATTTTGACTGCATATATATATTAGTGTAGAAAGTTCTCGACTGTCAATAGATACGAAGGTGAGTTTTATCAGTCGTTCAACTGGAGAAAAACTCTTCTTTACTCTACCAAGCTTTCGATAATTTTTATTATCTTTATCAAGGCTGAAATGTACAATAAATGGTCAAATAACTAATGTATAAATAAAAATGGTATAAACTTACTGGTAAAACGAGTAAAATAGATAAACTCAACATATATAAAATAGAATAATACATCCCTTACTGAATGCTGACGGACACTGACCGACAGAATTTCTAAGAGAGCGTGATTTCTTGATTGGAATTTATACATGGAGATTTTGAAAATGTTACAAAGATAAGAAATAAGAATATATTTTACTCAATTGTTCTATGTCAGTTTTCTTATTTAATGTATAGTTTTCTTGTTTGATTTCAACCATTTCTAAAAATAATCTTTTTGTTTGTTAAGTTTTCTTCAGTGTGTAAAATCTTAGTTTCTTCAAAGTTCATGTTATGAATGTTATTCAGCGTTGATAAAGATAATAAAAATTATCGAATGCTTGGTGAAGAAGAGTTTTTCTCCAGTTGAACGACTGAACACCCGATAAAACTCACCTTCGTATATATATATATATATATGCCCATTGGAATAAGTTCGTTTTTATGTTGTATTTTTGAAACTCAAATCATAAAAATATTTTTTGTCCTGATAAAATTTTTTTTCACAGGTTGCATGTTTAGCTGAAGTTGGAAGAGTTGAAAATGCCATTCCAATATTGAAGAGTGTATTGTCAGAAGATAATCCCAGTGAATTAAAACACACTTTCAATAAAGAAGTAATAGAAAAAGTAAAAGATGCTGTATTGAAACTTGACAACCCAGATCTGGCACTTGAATTCAACAGAATTGAGCAAACGTTCCTAAAACTAGGGCATATAACTGACAGTGTAAGTTATGTTATTATATTTCCATGAAAATTCCCACAATTATTATTTAATACATTCTCGAGATATTTGAAGGGTGAAATATTTTGTCAGATTTATGAATACAAGAAAACTTTTTTTGAAAGTCTTTGTCAGAGAGTGTCATTGAAAATCATCCAACAGATACCTGTTCAATGTTACCCACAACATACATACATACCCACAATGATTACAAACAGTCAGAGAATATGGTACCTTAGAATATAATATATATTGATACTGTAAAAGACAAGACAGACAGACAGACTGACCAATGTATAATATGTTGGTTTGTGGCGATTTCAATATTGATTGTTATTGTAAAATATATAATAGGACTCTTCAGAATAATAAATGAGTGAATAATGAAGTTGAAATTTCAAGTGGGAAGTTGAAGGACCTACATAATCTCGAAAAAGTTCAAAAAGATCTTGGGAATAATTATGAAATGGAAGAGCGAAAACATTTTAAGTCAGTAAAATCAACAAAGAAAGAATATTTCCAAAAACGAATTGATGAGTCTGATAATCCTTCAAAAACAGCCTGGAGAATTGTTTCAGAATCGTCCAATAAACCAAAATGCAACACTGAGAAAATTTCAATAGAGCTCAGTGACACTGTTGTCAATACATCCATAGAGGTCGCTAACAAGTTTAAAAATTATTTTATAGAGATAACCCCAAAGTATTGTCTAGTCAAATTGATAAAAGGAATCTGGAATAATTCGCTATTTTTGAACACTTATACTAAATCTGAGCTGTATGAATGAATTACCAAATAGCAAACTGAAAAATAAAAGTTTTTCAAGTTATGACGAATTCCCTTTGTTTCTTTTGATAAAGAGTCTCAATGTTTTGATAAATCCTTTACTTAATTTTGTAAATCTGTCATTCAGTGCAGGTTCATTTCCTAATCAAATGAAAATTGGTAAAATCGTACCAGTGTGTCAAAAGAATAGTCGAAAATTGCTGGAAAATTACAGGCCAGTAACAATCTCAGTACTTCAAAAATATTCGAATATGCTTTTCTTCCATCATTTTCTCATCATGATAATATCTTCACAGAAAACCAACTTGGGTTTCTGAATGAAATATCCACTGTGTTGATCATAACATCCTCTTGAGTAAACTCTATAGTTATGGCATAAAGGGTAAACCTTTGGCAAGGTTGACGGATTATCTGTCCAATGGAAACAATATGTTGCTATTAACAATGCAACCTCCAGCATAGCCCTTTTCGAATTATGAGTACCTCAGGGGTCGATATTGGGACCCATATTGTTTGTATTGAACATAAATGATTTGGATTATGCAACGCCTGGAACATTTATAACAATGTATGCAGATGACACGTCGATTATAATCTCTGACAAATCGGATACAGCATTGAAAGAAAAATGTAATCAAGTTTTTGGAAGTATCAATAAATGGTTTGCTGCGAACAATTTATTTTTGAACGCGAAAAAAATAGACTCAATGAAATATCATCATCGGCAACGGGAATGTGATGTCATCAGTTTCAGGACAAATGATTATTCTGACACTGTAACAACAAAATGTGCGAGATTAAAATTGTTGGGTCTTCACACTGATGAATATTTGAATTGGCCGAACCAATTTCCAATCAAAACAATCTATTTTGTATTAGTTCTGAAATATTGAGCAGGTTTTAAATGTTGATCAGCTACTGAGGCTGTACTACACTCAGGTTGATTCCAGACTGAGATATGGAGTGTGCTTCTGGGGGTCTTTCCTCTCGCTGCTCCAATGTCTTTGAAGCGCAAAAAACTCATACGAATTATTAGTGGCCTAAGTCACCGGGATTCATGGAGAAATGCTTTTAATTTTTGACTTGTGCTTGTCTATTTCTGAGAATAGAAATAAGTTGTTTGTACCAAATAAATGTAAGCATAATATTGATACAAAACAAAAAACAATGTTTTTGTACCATTTGCAAAAACCAAATTAGCTTTCGAATCACTCGATCAGATGGCTCCACATGCTTATAATTTGCTGCCAGACATTGAAAGAAAAACCAAAACCATGCATATCTTCAAAAGGAAACTGAAAGATTTCCTTGTTGATAACTGTTATTATCGTTTCGAAGAATTTATGTGTTTAAGTATGTACTTCTTTATCTTTTTTCAGGAACTTTCATTCTCCTATCTATTTTTTTACGATTCTCAAACAAATTTTATAACTTTGTCTAGAAAAAAAAAAGATTTATTATCATTTGAAAACTCATATGAAAATAGATGTCTTTCTGATTTTTCAATGCATGCATTCTTCCACATCTCAATACAATTTCTGAGGTAGTTCTTGAGTTTCCTAGACCACTGTGTAAATAAATTCATATATTTGCAGTAAAACATTTCGAACTACAGATGAGCTTGATTGATATGATTTATCCAAACCCATAAGTACTCCTCATTTCTGAGCCAATAGAGAAGATAATTTCTTATATATTCTGCTTTTTCAATAAGGTTATTTATATTTTCCAGACTCTAGATGAACAGTTGTGCCAAGAAATACAGAAACCAGCAGTATTGAGTAATAAGCAAAACCGCACTCAACCCAGGTATAGAAGACCTATGAATGACCAAAGGAATTTTAGTAATAAAAGATACAGTATGCAGCAGAGGCCAGGCTTGCACGAATTAGTGTGATATACAGATACTGCTATTTATTCGATTCAGACTTTCATAATATGACATTACCATCAATGTTTTAGTATGTTGATTTTTTTTACTTCTGTCTCTTCTGTTAGGTAATAGAAGAAATATGTGGATTCACATAAACTTGTTTGATTCACAGGCTTAGAGAAAATGAAATAAATCGGGGGTAAATTCAACATGTAAATAATGAAGCCTAATTCAAGAATCTCTGAAATTCAGGGTCATACCACTTCTTCAGTGGGATCTTTAGTGGAGTAGAGGTATTTAAGGTTCATATAAACCCATAAGAAAATTAACGGCAAGTTCAAATATTCTGAAAAAAATCAGAGTTATGTGAGCGTTCAAATATAATGATTCTTGAGATTTTGGAGAAAATCTGTCGAACAGTTTTTGGGGAAAAAAAATTAAAAGGTCATTTTTAGGGTATTTTTCAAGTTTTCTCAATAACTATCCGACAGTTTTTATTCAGACTATCAAGGTATTTCAATGTTGGGAAAAGAGACAATCATAATTTTTTTCGGAATTTTTGAACTTACAGTTTGTCTACAATTTCTAAAAAATCAGAACAACTCATTATAAAATCAACTTGAATCGAGAATGATTGCTTCTCAAAATGAAATTTGTAAGAATGAACATCGAGGAACAATTCATACCAGTTTTCGAATCTGAATTTGCATTATTTCTATTTTTAAGAACGATTTCAAAATACTTCGTCATGAAATCTCCTCGAACGCTCTGTACCATCGAAATTGGCCCGGCAGGTGCTGCCTCTGCTGAATAGGAATGAAAAGGCAATGTGAAGTTCGGTGTCAATCCAGAAGGTATCGCATAATTTGTTATTTACTATACAACGTTGCCAATAGTTCTAAACAGAGATAACCGATGTATGTTATTTCTATTCCTGGAAAGAAAAGATAGGTTGTTCGGATGTTGCGATTTTTGTCCAGATCAGTTGTTATACAGTGTGGCCAGGATGAGAATAAACAGAATGAGGATCTCGGCAACGGCAAGAGATACGGATTCCGTTATATGAGAGAAAGTTGTGCATTCGAGGAAATTATTTATATTTTTCAGTTAGGTATATCAAGAAAGTGAAAATTCCAAAATTCCTTTCCATCTTTTGGTAATAATAATTATTAGTAATTAAAAAAACAGAAATTGCTTTTCCATAACAGTTTTTGATTATGTTCAACATGTTCCTTTAGAACTTGACAGATTTTATATTTATTTTATATTATGTAATTTCTGAAAATTTACATATTTTCACAACCTTATTGAATTGAAATTCATAATTAGATTATACTAAATGGAAAAAATGAAGAATGAATGGATGAAAAAAACTATAATAATAATACATGAAAATAGGAAATATTTTTTATTTCAGTGAAAATGTAAGCTGATCACAAAATCTATGTATAATAAAACATCATCAGATATGATTATTATACATATTATAAAATTGAAAAGATGATTTAAATCAATTTTTGTTTGTTTTATTCAGAACCAGATAACAACATAATATAAAAGTTTTCTCAAAGATTAAAAGGAGTAGGTATCTGCTTTTAGCAAAAACAACAAAATAGAAGTACATTCTGAACTAAACGTAACACCTAAATTTTGTTACTGTTTATTTTCAGTCTATTCATTTTCGTTATACAATTCAAACAAAAACACGAGTTTTCCTCCTTTTTCTATGGCTAATCTGTTTCTAATATCCGAGTGTACAACTAGCGAAATGCGTGAAATTGTTGGGCAACGTCAATTTATAGGTTGAGAAGGAAAACAAGCCTCGACAGGAATATTCTTGCAAAAAGCACAACAAACGCGTTCGTGTTCGTCCCTCACTCGGCACTGTATAGCGAGGGTATAGGACAGAAGGAAAACAAATCGCGACAAGAATTTTCCTGCAAGAAGCGCGAGAAATGCGTTGTCACAAGTTTTTGAGCCGCAAATTGTATTAAAATTTTTAGACTTATACATTAGAATAATCAACAATAATTTCAAAGAATCAAAATGTTCAAATTTTATATTCAAATTTAAAAAATCAAAGAAATCGAATAAATCGTGATTTAAAAAAAAAATCAATGATTTTTGATTTTTTAATAAAAATCAGATTTTGCCCCACCCTGTTATACCACTTCTAGAGTGGGATCTTAGTGGAGAAGAGTTGAAATCTATGCTAGGGAGTATTTATGTTTCAACTTTTTTTTCATTTAATTACCGACAAACATTCTAACACATCTAATGAAAGGCAATAGAAACAGAAATGTAAAATCTACAACTGAAAATTAACAAAAGTCATTAATACAAATTACAAAGATCCTTGTTTCACAAGACCCCCCCCCTTATTGTCTAAATATTCAAGAAAATGTCAGACACATAACGATAGCTAGGTGCAGAAATTAGATATATGTTTGATATATCTGAAAGCTATCGGCTTCCTCAGTCGAAGTTATTTTCTCTGACTTCCTCTCGCCTTTTTATAAATAAAGCATCTATGGGGGCTGTGAGAGTCTTATGATCTTTAACAAATCTCCGGTAATAGCTGATACGGCCAATAAATCTTTTGATTTTCCTAGCTGTAGTCGGTATAGGGTAGGGGTAGGGTCTAACATCGTCTTTACTGTATCTGGGTAGGTACGTAACTCTTCTCTGTCCAGGAAAAAACTAAGTGTTTCGAGCTGGGGCGATATAAAGACAATTGTGTACATACAAACATGTACCAAAAAAGCAGTGTCTCAGGACTCCGGATGCAATGGGATTTGCCAAAACGCACTTTTTAAACCAATACTACTGATATATTTCACACCAGACAGCTTATTCAGAACCCAAATAGCACAAGTACGTCCAGTGGACGTACTGCATATGTACGGTGAGGATGTATTGTACGTATTTAGGACGTACTTTTGTCTCCGACAGACGTACATAAGACCTCCCTGCGACTTACCGTTTCCGCATAGTCGGTAATCCCAGGTACGTACTTTTCTAGTCCACACAGGACCTGAAATGTACAGAAAGGGGAACTGTTTGGGACATTCCGAAAACGTACATTTTCCATTCTGTATGCGCTATCCCAAGTAGAACAAACATATTTGACCAATATTGGTTCAATATTACGGGAATATTAACCTTATATTGTAGATGATATCAATAGTGGCCACAAAAAAAATGTGAACATTCGGCGATATTAGATCAATATTCGAAAACAACGTAATGATATATCATTTTATATCACTTAATGAATCTAAGTTTTCATATTCGGGATTATTCATTTCTTTTTTACCAAATAGTCAAGTTGGAAATTTTACTCATTCAAGTGTACTAACCATCTAACCAAATACTTACTTGGAAAAAGACCTGGCTGCTGCGGGGCTTGAACTCTCGACCTTTTCTATGGAGATATTATTGTCGACCACTGTTACGCTCTACGGCACGGAGATACTTGTTTTTAAGAAGGAGTTGGGTGCTATAGATGTGATGACTTCAAGTTAGTTTTGTTCGAGATAATATTAAAATTTTAGAAAGTTCAGTAACAATGAAAATATATTCGAAAAAAGACTAAAGGATCACTGTCTCATGTGATGGCGGTTTTGGAATATCAAACTTGCTGTGCAAAAAATTCTGTATGTAATTTTCTGGTATTTAAATTCACCACATGTCGATGTTTCAATTTTTCCAATTTTTTTTAGAAATAATTCATTATGAATATTGCATTACCAATATTGATATATGTTCGAATACACTAAGTGATCACTCTCAAAATCCCAATACCCCTGGAACCGAAAGGGACCCAATACGTACGTACTCGGGAGGTCCAAACAGTATGTACATACTAACAGAAATGTAGAAAATGAAAGGAACCCAATCCGTACGTACTTGGGAGGTCCAAACAGTATGTACAAAAAAGTACGTCAACGAGACGTCCAGATAGTATGTACATACGATTTCCAAAAATGTACGTCATTACTATGTCCCGCAAACGTTTCGAAAGATACGTATCTGAAAGGGACTCAATATGTACGCACCTGGAAGGTCCAAATAGTACGAACATAGTTCTTCCAAACATGTACGTAAATGATACGTCTGAGCAGTACGTACATGGGATTCACAAAAAAACACGTCATTGGTATGTCCCTAATTCATTCCGAAAAGTACGTACCTGAAGAGGAGTTAATGTAAACGTATCAGGGACACTCAATAAAGTACGTACATAGTACTTCCAAGCATGTACGTTTTTATTACATTCCGATTGGAACGGGACCAAGTATCTACATGGGACGTCTAACCAGTACATACATGGTTCATCCGGTAATGTACGTTCTTCGAATGTCTCCTATACGTCCCGGGACGTATCGACGTAACTGGGACATAAATGGTTCGTCTTCAGGACGTCGTGTGCTATTTGGGATCTGATCATCTCTAGGAAGGGGATAAGCGCATTTCTTCATTACTGAGTTAAATTTCCTTTCATCAAAGCAAAATCTTAGATCTCCATTAGCTTTCTCAACTATCAAAACTGTACCAGCCCAAAGGCTTTCTGATGGAATACCTACTTTCAATCCCAAGATTTTGTCTAGTTCTTCATTTAAAGTTTGTACCGACTGAGTAAATGATGTAATTTCTTGATTGGTACAACTGTACCAGTAATCAAACATTGTTAAAATTTTTATCAGTTCTTCCTAACCTTGGACAGTGTTCAAAAATCTCTTATTTGAACGTTCAATTGTTCCTGTTGTAAATCAGTGAAATATGATCTTGGAATTATTTTGTTGATGGCACCCACTTCTAAGCTATCTTCATTACTCAAATCCGCATTATGTCCATCAATTAGGAAATAATTTGTGGAAAAATCTATAGTCACATCGTGTGAGATAGTGATGATAATATTAAAACTCTTGATTAACTTGATAACATCATCCACTCCTATTGGTAAAATGACAAATCCTGAAATTTTCTTAGCTGTACTATCTGGTGTACATTACATGCATGTAAAAAAAAAGTGAAAACGATATTATCGCAATTTCTGACGAAAGGTGACGTCTTAAGGAAAATTTTTCAATAGAACAGTTATACATCTTGAAAAGATCTGGAGCACGTGTACTATTTTTGTACTATTTCTCTCATTATTGAAATATTTCTCTCATTATTGAAAGTTTCTCTAGCCGGACTCTGGAATTGATAATACTTGCATTCGTTTTGTTTTTTCAAACTCAAGAAAAAGGAGTGGAGGGGCACTGTGATCTACCTGATGTCTTCCTTTTGAAAGTTTTTTGCTTCAAACAATTTGGACAGTTGGCACTATAACATCACCCCTTCCACAACCATTATATGATACAACCTTCTCAACATGACTAACTCGATAACAAGACCAACAAATTGAAGACACTTGCTGGGGTGGAATGATATTTCTTTGGATTTTATCATCACTTTTCCTCGAACTTTGATGATTACTTTCACGAAAATGAAGGATGCGCCCATCATCCTCGTAGTTTCGTTAAAGAAGGCTTTAAGATAGTAACGTTTTGTCTAGACGGTGGTTGAAATTTGGCCTTATCAATTTCATTCTTCATATGCCTAATCTCCTGTAAAACCAAGTGTGACTGGTAAAAAGGTTTTATATATCTCCTTATAAGTTTCAATTTGGTTTCCTCTGAAGGAGGTTCAAGCAAGCTATTGAATGAATTTTACATTAGTGAAACATAAATAACAATTCTCTTTTGCTGTCATTATGAGTACGGCGTCGTGATTCTTTCCACAACAAATCATCATAATCTGATGGTAAAAAATCTTTTCTAAAAGAGACTCCTATGATGCGTATCCTGTCTCAATTGTGATCCGTATCACTTCCTAGCCATACCCTCAAATAAATCAGAAACAGATTAAAATAAATCATTTTTAGTAATATTTTTAGCGACTCCTAAGGCCGGCATTCACTTGGGCTTGACAAATTTATCCGACAACGGCGCTACGATATATTTTAACGAATATTCCCCCTTTTTTCTTTAACGTCGGTCTATTTCCGCTACCAAGGCCAATCACCGACGCCGGTGAGCACACTTCCCCCAACCGGAAAATTTGCCGAACCCTCTGGTATTCCAACCAGAGGTAGGGATCTTTAACGAGCCCAAAATCCATGGACTCGGGACCGACGGCTTTACGTCCCCTCTTCGGATGACGGCATATTCTCAATATATCTTGTGCTCATTGATATATTGTCTGCGAGCTATGATATGCTATTTTGCTGCAGCTGTACGGGCTTTCGACACTGTATTTCTCTGCATGGTCACCCATCCAAGTACTAACCGCGCTCGGCGTTGCTTAACTTCAGATATCGAATGACTGTCAGTCAACCTGAAGAGCTGGGCCATGCCCATTTACCTTTTTATATGAATCCTCATTACAGGTCGTATCTGCTATCTTTGTTTTCGTAGATATATCTGGTATCAAAACTAAATGTTTAACCAAAGAATATATCGGGTTGAACTATATGTGTTGCCGGATCATCCTTACTTTTTCGATGGTCTCTTGGACTGTTCAGGAAACGCCTGTTTTAGTTTTTCAACTGGAGGGTACATAAAAGATCACTCAGGAAGACTGGGGAAAGTGATTGCACTCGAATGTTATTCGTATATTATTGTACCTACATTTCAATATGTCTCATCCAGATAACAATTACCAATAACTTTTTGGTAGATATAAATTTCGGTTACGTAGGTACGGATACAATGAGACATGGTGTGAAAATTGCTGACCAGAAATGAATCGCTAAAATGACAAATTGCTAATTTGAAAACTTTTATGGATATTACGACTCGATATTGATGCCACCATAAATGAATTTAAATCCCCCCTTAGATGGAAGTAGTTCATTTTTGCTATTTTCCGAGATCATTTTCAGGCCTAGAGTTTCCTGTTGGCATATTTTATTCAAACTTCATGTTGGTATCATATCGGACATCGGACTCAATAGTATTAGTGCCACCAGAGGGAACACGAGAATTAAACCCTTTCCTGAAGCCTTTCATCAACAGGAATAGTTAGGTATTTCATTTAAACTTCACAATTTCATCATCATTAAATTCCGTGTTTTTGAAACCACCATTGAGAAAAATTAAATACACTTCTTTTGGAAGGTATCTTTCACTCTTGTGATTTTTCCAAATATTCTGCTGACAGGAGTCTTTTTATAGGGAAAGTTAATTCGAACTTCATTATCTTATCTTTCTCATTATGCTATTGATGCCACCTTTGAGAAAAATAAAATCAACCCGCTCCTTCAGGAGGATACTTTCATTACGAAATTTTGTATTATTTTGCCAACCAGAGACCAGAGACAATTCAATATTTCATGAAACTTTTTGTAGAGATTTGCACTCGATGCGCGTTTCGTTTCACTAAAAATATTAGCAATTTCAGGGAAAGAAAACTGATACTAAATCCAATGTTGCTTGAATGTTATTCGAGTTGGTTAATGAGTTTTGAAATCATTTTTGGGGTTTTCTCTCCCGTGAAAATGAAAAAGCTTTAGAATCTTTTGATGTTTGTTCACAGGGCATATTGATATATTTGCCCCGATACGTAATTGCAATAATATGAAAAATCAAAATTGACTGACTATTTTGTCAGGTAGGTATCGAGTTTTTTGTGATTTATTATCAGTTTTCTTCTTCTGAGGATGCTAACCTTGATAGCGAGACGAGTGCAAATAATATAAGTTTGGTGTTAGGATAATTGATCTATACGAAAAGTTTATTTTTACACCAGATGTGCCAATTCCATTGTTTATTCAATATTTCATTACAACTCCATAATTTTAACTCTTTTACCATATTATCGCCACCGAGGAGAAACATTGAATACGCCCAGCACCTGGGGGATAGTTTACTCTTGAGATTTTTCGTGATATTTTGCCAACTGAAGCCTTCCCATAGAAATATTTCATACTGAACTCCATAATCTTCGACCTATTCTACCTATTTCAGTAGATAATTGTTGTCACCGATGAGAAAAATCAAAGTCAGCACAATATTACGAAAAATGCCAAGGGTAAATTTTCCTTAAAAAGGAGTTTATCTTATTTTCCTCAGTGGTGACATCAATAACAATATGAAATTGAGAAGATTATAAAAATTGAATAAGATTTTCCTATTCACACAAAGGGGGTGAATTAAATTTTTCTCAATGGGCTGGAGAAATATGCTAGAGACAGTTTTTAGGGTCATATTTTATCATGACATTAAATATCTATCGAAATTTCTAGTCATTCCCATATCATCGCTAATATGGACTTATTGCATTCAGTGCATTATTCTTTGAACGGAAAATTCACTCTGAAGTGCATGGAAAATTTTACTTGTCAATGTATATGTACTTTTCTACGTTTAGTTTCATAGTTTCATCACAGCCCATTGAAAATTGCAATGAAAAAGTGTTAACAGCTTCAGGAAATCGATCCAATTGATCCAGATATAAGTGAAAAACAAAAATAGAATTTTTTGTTTTCTCTTATGAAGGTATTTCTCTATATTTTTCAAAATCATATTCTATAATACGCAACTTGGCCTTCATGCATCTACTAGAAGTTCATTCACCTAGTATACCTAAGTTGATTTCAGTTTCATGTAAGGTGGTATCAACATTAGGTAATATTCTTGTTAGTTTTCAATATTAATGTGTCATTTGGATTACGATGGGAATTTTAAGCTGTCCTTTTCTAGTCACGAAAGTATTTTCTTCCATCTTATACTATAACTCATGCCTCATCCCCTCTCTACCTCCTAGGATGGAAATTTGTATGAACGTCACAAATGAAATAATTCTTACTGACTCTATTGTTCTGAAAAATTATCCGGTAAGAAACACCCGGACTTGCCAAAAAATGGTATTAATTACAAATATTTTTTGACTAGTTTCATGTCATATAATATGAAATCAATATTGAAGTGTTTATTTTTTTGATCGTGTTCTCAATTACATCTGGAAACAAGTTTTTAACCAAACAAATGTATATTTCACCTACCAACGATGAAGTGCAAAATACTCGAAACCTCACTCGTTGTAAACTACTCTGCCGATGTCACCATCTGTCTGTTAGGTAATGAACTAAAAATATCTATAAGTTGCGACATATTTCATGAGACTCTTTTAAATAGTGGGGAAGTGCTGCAAAATTCTTGTTCTAATTGCATTTGGCAAGGAATCATTCTGGAAGTTTGATTTTTTCAAAATATTCGTAACTTTCAAAGACTTTTTGGTCGATACAATGGAAATGTTTTGTTTGCGAATTGATTTAAAAAATAAGTATTTTTTTTGCATAATTTTTAATAAAGAGGGAATGTGCTGTATTCATTACAAACTTCAACATTTCATGAACTATTTGAACTCAAAATGTTTTATAGTTTCCAAATTCAATTGGAAATGATTATGGAAGACACTGATCGCCAGCCCTACCTCCTCTAAGTGAACCCTTTTCAGTTGTTCCATCGGAAATTACTTCCCATTTATGTACTGACACTGTTGAAGGAACTATATGTGTTACCGATTGATTCAGAATATTTTGACTATCTCGTGCCTCAACTAGATCATCTTCCAAAGCACAGACTTAAACTTTAATATCTCCTTTGAAGTTTGAAATTAATTCATCTTTATCTTAAGGGAATCTCAACAGACTGCCCATCAAATGATTGAGTCCACTTCTAAATATTTTGAAAATTTCTTAATTCACCCCATCATAATCATTCACTTATTCCGTTATAGAATTTATATTATCAGTTACTTCAGATTTCTCTTGTTCAAAATCAAAATCTTCATAACAATTGTGTACATCTTGCCATGTCTTGTCTAAGTTCCATACGCGAAAAATTTGTCTTGGCATTTATATCAGCCCTGTCTTTTAAGACACCTCTAATAGATAATTCATAGTTAATTCCAAATTATTTCAAATGGTTAGGATCCATATAATAGTTGAATTTCATTTTGCATGAACAGAAGTTCGGGAATAGCCTGTATACAATACACAAAAAATACTTTCTGTATATTCTCGCACTCCGGGAAATGTCAATGTTCTCTTCGGAACTTCACGTGATTCCAAGATATCAAGCAAATTCCATCTAAAAAAAAAAACAAATTTGCTTTGTGTTACTTCGTTTTGTGAGGAGGAATGATGGGTGAGGTTCAAGGAGGAAACCTACTCTACCCGGATACTGCAAAAATTTGACCACAACTATTTACATACCTACGAACTTTTCTAACATTTCAGGCCCCACATTGGGCGCCATTTTCGTAATAAGGAAGGTTGCGAACACGTGAACTTTCAGTCGAAAGCTAGGTGTGGGTTTGTCAAATCTAACAGCGGAAATAAAATTGTTCAATAATCAAAAGTAAGTCTGGGCGCCAGACTAGATGAGTCGGGAATAACATTTCAGTGTTTACTACTGAATGTCGAATGGGACCAATGAAATACAATCTTTCAATGAGGTATTCCAAGAGTAAAGTATCCAATCATGCATTGATGATGCATTTATTTCCGTGAGTTCACATAACAACCACAAGGTGCGAGTATCATAAAACACTGTGTGTAGAAATGATAGTTGAGCTGTGGTTGGTTGGAATCATGATCCGGAAAGTCTCAGTAAATTGGATTCCGTGGTTTGAATCTCTACGAACTAGTGATACTTGTTTGATTTTTCATGGTTCATTCGTTTTGTACCAACGTCACTTCGAACGCAAATAAATAGCTTTTTTCAGTTATGTTAGTAAATATGTCGATATTCCTTTTATATTATTTTATATAAAGCAATAGCGACCCGTCTGGCTTCGTACGGAAAAATAATAGTTATTGTGAGAGACTTTGTATCTTTATGAAACCATCTTTTTGTTCCTCATGTTCATGATGAGACCTGGGGGTTGGGAAAACTTAGACCTCGCCACCAATTCGCGAAAAAGTCTTTGAGAATGGCTCCAAAAGTGGGATACGAAACGTCGACAGAAGAACGATTCCAGACGCGGTGCAACCGGAAGTTCCAGTAATCCTTTGGTTTTGATCCTCTGAAGGATAAGTGTCACAACGTTTTGGCAAAGTCTCATTAGGTGATGTCTAGAGATTCGACCTCCGAACTCGACTGTCGAGTATACGAAGACACAATCAGGTTGAAAAATTGAGACAAATTCCTTATAAAGCCTCACTCTATTCCTGTCCATAGGGAAGCAGTAGGCAAAACTATTGCTCAAATGGAAAAATGGGATGTTATTGATTGATCTTCTACATCGTACATATCTCCCTTGATGACAACGCTGAAAAAATACGGCAGTGTCAGGGTGTGCCTTGATGCCAGACATCTTGATAAAGTGATTACCTTTGCGTATCGAGGATATAATAAGGCCCTTGCATGGTAAAAAGTTCTTTTCCAAAGTGATGTGTCCCATTCCTATTGGCAACTGATCAAGCTAGTAGGGACACAGGGTTTATTGTAGTTACAAACAGTTTTGATCTCTTCCTTTCGGGATCTCGACTGCAGTGAGTTCGTTTACTCGTGCAATGAACACCAGTTTTGGAAATGCCTTCGCAGATTTTATGCTGACGTATATTGACGATCTCCTTATTTTGTCTTTTAGTTTTCAGGATCATTTGGTGAAGTATTTGCATGGTTACAAGAAGCGGGTCTCACAGTGAAGCTGAATAGCTGTCGTTTCTGCCAGACAGTCAGGCATTTTTTAGGGTATGTGGTGAGTCCTGTCGGAATACGTCCTGATCCTGAAAGAGTCCAGGCCATAGTGGATCACCAAAGTCGTACGTAAAATATCAAGGGAATCCAAAAATTCCTTGGTCTTTGTAATTTCGACAGAGCCTATTCGCCAAGGATGGTGGATATTTCGAAGCCGTTAACACAGCTTCTGTGGAAAAAGTCCTCCTGGAAATGGGGAGATCCTCAGCAAATTTCTCTTCAGGCACTGAAGAAGGAGTTAGAAAAGGCCACGTTGTTATACCACCCGGATCCGACGTTGCCATGGCACTTGACGACTGACGCGAGCGATTATAAAATAGCTGCCCAGCTTTACCAAATGGTACTACAAGAGGAAAAACGTTTAGTTGCTCGAGCGAACCGGTTGTTGCTAGTTAGGGAGAGAAGGTATAGCTGTAATGAGAAGAAAGTACTGGCTACACTCTTGTGTATTCAGCGATGGAAGGTCTACATCATTTCAAACGAGTTTACGTTATACACAGATAGCAGGACGTTAACCTATCTCAACTCCTGTCGGTTGTTGTCACCACGGTTAACACGGTGGGCTTTAGTTCTTCAAGAGTTTCGCATGAAAATAGTTCATATTGGTGGTCGGGAAAATGGAATAGTAGATTCGTTGTCGAGGTATGCTTGTGTTCAGTTGCACACTCCTTCAGATAAATGCTTCAAATTGTTTTCTTCGCAGCTCTCTCCTAATTTGAGTTATTTTCTGGAAAACTGAGTCGATTAGCAACTCAAGGATGAGAAATTCCGACCCAAAAGAGATAGTCTTACCTTGGATAATTCTCTATCACGAAACTTGGTTCTACATAACTATGTCATGTACGAAAAGGGTAGTGACTCTAATCGCTTCTCACTTCATATTTCGAAAATGTTAGTGAGAGATCTAGTCCAAGTTTGGGTCGCCCTAAGAGAGGAAGTTTATTTTGACAACATGCAGAGGACTGTTGATAAATACATCAAAACATGTGAAATCTGATTTAGGGCTGAAATTTCGGTACTGCTCAACCCAGCTCAACTGCAGGTAGTTCCGCAATCGAAGTCAGATCCTGGCAATTTATGTGCTTGATCCACTGATCGTAGTCGAGGCGGCGCTGCTTACATTTTAGTAGTTCTGATTGTGTCCACAAAACATGTAACCTTATTTCCGCTGGAGCGAGCTACTTCTCGGGCTATATTGAATCAATTGGTAAAAACCTACTTTCCTATAATACACGGTTAACCCAATCGTATATTACACGATAATGCCACTTACTTCACGGCCAAGGTGTGGAAAAACCCAATGTCTGAGCTGGGAATACGCTTGGTGTTCATTTCAGTTCGGCACCCCAGAGGAAATCCGTCGAAGCGTTGTATGCGCGAAATAGGGCGCATTCTGAGAGAGAAAGGGCAGTAGACATTCCATTGTTAGTACAATTCTTGAACTCGGTGGTTCACGAGTCCACAGGGTTCCCGCCAAACGAGTTGGAATTTGGACACGAGAAGTTACATCTGATTCCTGCGGCGGTCAGGCACCTACATAACGAAGCTCATTATATCCCGGCTAAAAAATGTATGTGATATATATCAAAGATAAAGATTAAAATACGGGGCTTATGTACTGAACAGACACTACCCTGCGACCTTTGCAGGTCTATTGTGCGTGCCCTCATGTATGCTACAGTTCCTTATCTAGACCCGTCCTTGTAACTAGACTCCATAGGCCAGACCTTAAGTTCTCCATATATTGAGAGGGTTGTGGTTTTTCCTTCCCTAACGTTGCAAACCTTAGCCTTGAGAGACCTTCGCAGTAGGAGAGTATGTGTGCTGAGGTTTCCTCATCCTCTTGGCAGAACCTGCATAAGGTTGTGTCTGCCAGTCTCCGATGTTGTTCATATGTTTGAGTCTACAGTGTCCTGTAGTAGGTACACCGTGAATTTTGGCGATGGCTCGTTAATGAACTCTTTGGCCTGTTTCATACTCTCATACCTGGCGTCTTATTTCACCATTCATGAGATTGTTTTTCCTTTCAGGTGCTATCACAAGTTTTTCGCAGCGCATCTGCTATACCACAAAAAGGTTTCGGGCAAATGTGGGAGCATCGTGCTAGTGAATCAGCCTCTTCGTTGCCCTTGTATCCTGTAAAGACAGTCTGTTGTGACTGCCTACCTCTTGTAGCTCTTCTATGTAGTTCCAGACCATTTTGGGTTAACCTGGATAACTTTCATAGCTGCTTGGCTATCAGAGTATATAGCAATGGTCTATATGTATCTATATGTATATATATATATATATATATATATATATATATATATATATATATATATATAGGCAACCCGTCACTCGTGGTCTTGTATTGAGAATAATCTGCAGGGTTCAGTCAGCATTTGCAATGTGAGCGCAAAATGCAAAATGTGTTCACATACGACATCACACCAGAAACCTCTTCAATTGTCAGTGTTCCTCTACTATATTATTTATGCTTTTATTATACATATAAACCGTCATCCTGAGTCACTCTATTGAAAAAACTCATAAAAATCCGTTGGGTAGTTTTTAAGATCTAAGCATACATAAAGACAGACAGCGGGAAGCGACTTTGTTTTATACTATGTAGTGATGAGACGATTTTCAAAGAGAAAACAATAATTTCTCAACCATCAACACCGGATATCTGATTATTGTAGATACGATTATTGTGATTGGAAATGACGTCTTCAATCATCCCTTTTCGCTTGAACGACCCTTTTTGGACACTATGTATCACTGACTAGATATAATTTATTGGCCTCTGCTAATCGACTCTGTCAAAAAACTTGTGATTGTTTGTTATATGCCCAATATCGTACTTATGTCGTAAATAAAAAATAACTATTGATATCTGCAAATTTCTCCCCTCCCTCTTTCCACAGCATAAAAACTTGTGGATTTTACTATATGGATCACTTCATTTTAACTACTTTGTTAAATTATATGACTGTTTGATAAAAGATCAAATATAACTACAGGAAGAAATGAATAATTTGTGTGGATTTCCTGTCACGTAAGGGTGGAAAATCAATTGTGCGAAGGGTTTCCTTAATCGAAAACACATTTATTTCTGAATAAACCGACAATGAGGTTGAAAAATAGTGAAACTAAAAGAACGAAGAGTTGTTTCACGATATTATCTGAAACATATAAAGATTTCGCTGAGAATACCAGCATACAGGGTCTGAAATATACTGTGAAGAATGATATTGAAACTTGGGAAAAGTGAGTATAGAATGAGACTTTTATTGGCATGTAATTTCAATAATATTTTGTTCATTAGTATGAAAATATGTTATACTTGAAAAAGAGATAACGTTTTGTGAGGAAATTTATGCGGAAAAACATTTAGGGAGATCAGAAAAACTTAGCGTTACTCAATATACCTCCAAGTGAATTTGAACATTCATGAAAAAAAATTAAATTAATAAATTTACGATGAACTTCTCGGTGATTTTGAACATTTAGAAATAATTTGGGGTCGTAGCCTGATGTAGCGACAAAGCAACGCTCCCATTAAGACTGTTCCAGTCCCATTTTACAAGTTCGTTAGGATATGATAGTTGAAATGGTTTCACAGATAAATGAAGCGGGTAATTTCTTTCGTCAGGTTATACGAATGTGAGTACTTCATCGTTGATGGAATTGAATTAATAATGAGAGAACATGTAGTATCTTCAGACGCCAAATAAAATTTGGCCCTGGTTTGCCGTTCCCAAGTTCGCTTGGCTTTTATCTGATATGTAGTTATGAATTACGGTTTGCATCAAGGCAAGGATGAAATATTTCTGTGTTGGTTTTATGGACAAAACGCATGGTACGCTTCCAACAGAATGTGTATGTTGGTCGCCTGGATACCAGCAGGTGAGTTATTTCCGCAAGTGACCGGGGTGATGCGGAGTTCCAGATTTCTTCTACCATGCCCAGGATAACGTGATCCCTTCTCCAGTTGCCTGTATATACGAAACCCTGCTGTCCTCTCATTTCCTTCCACCCCCGCCTTCTCAGAGGCGGTCGTCAACCTGCTGCTGGGCAATTCAGCAAAATTGTTATCTAACCTGCCTTGGTTGGAAACCAGCCTTCAGGTCCTATTTCTTCTTTTTCGTCTGTTGTTTTTAGTTTTTACCCGACTGTACTGTGTTGTAGTGTTTACATGGTGGTCCCCGTATGCCTTTCCGGAACAGTGCTCGCCTGTCGCGGATCTGGTTGTGTGTTTTGTGTGATAATATCACCATATTCTGTTGTGTGTGTGTGTGTATCTGCTTTGTATTTACTGGAGTCACCGGCAGTCGACTCTTGGATATTGTCTCAGGTTTTGCTTAGTCGGCCTCAGTGACGCCTATATGAATGAGCAGCAAATGCGTTTCCCATGTGATTCACGATAGACCGCTACTGGAAACAAAAACATTCCACGTCTTGTGTCCGCACAAGGTTAAAAAAATATATTTCCGAGAAAAACATTTGCAGGTAGTGCACTACTTCAGGTTGTTTAGAGGGATTTGGTGGTTCTGGGTAGTGTAGAGGTTAGCACATTCGCCTTTCAAGCAGAAGACCGGGGTTCGATTTCCCGCCGGGGCACCGTGCTGGGTAATCGCACGTTAAAAGTTAAGGCCTCGTTGATCATTGCTCGCACAAGTTTCGACTTCTGAGGGTTGACGTTCGTCTAAGACCAATGGAAGAACTAATGTCAAAGGCGTAGTTTCAGAAGAATGTGCCTCATAAAACACCAATTTTTTCTTTGTGAGAATAATAAAGTTGGAGTGGAACTAAGATGAGAGTGGAAATGACTGTTTCATAAATCCACCTTAAGATTTATAAATGATTTATTCGACGCGCGTTCGGTGCTAGGGTAAAAAAACTCAACTTGTATGCTAAAAGTTTTAGTCTCTTCATGTATTTGTTAGGCATATTGTCGGACCTCATTTAATGACATAAATGAAAGAGCTTTCTGGACAATTGAATGTTTATGCTTGAGAAAAGGGTTCAATGTGTTTGCTTGAAAAGGAGAAGAAAAAAATATATAAGATGAGATTATCATTTGCGAGTGATGGAATTTGATTTACCTTCAGAAATTCATCTCTCTTGGTGCAAAGTTCTTTCATTCTGTGAAGTCTTGTGGTGTCGGAGTTTGCTTTTAAAGTGGACTGTAATATTATTTTATTGACAACTCCGTAGCTACCACTCGACTGAATGTAGTTGCTGGTAATAAGTATCGAAATCTTGTTTGATTTGAATATATTTCAAAGCTTTATAAATGAAAATGACATAAAATGAATTATTTGACAAAATTATCAATCATTAAAAAAATAACAAATTTGGTAACGTAACAACCCAGTCCGCCATAGGCGTATCAATGGAGGTAATGTTATTCAACATAGTCCCCCAGTTGAAAGGTTGTACTCCTTTCAAAAATAGTCAAGATAAGTTAAGATCAAACCTAATATCATCCAAACTAAAATCATCAAGAGTTAATTGGTAACACACTGATTTTTGTTATTGATCTTTTCACTACACCAGCATTAGTTTTAACAGTCACAAATCGGATTACACCATCTTTGCCAGGATGTAGCTCAACGATTCGACCCATCTTCCATAATAATGGGGAAGTATTGTCTTCTCTCAGGATTACAAGGGAACCCACGACTACACTGCTTGTAAAATTGCTTCGCCATTTGGATCTCTGCTGTAAAGTGTGCAGATAATCCTTCGACCATCTTGTCCAAAAATGTTGTAGAAGTAGTTTAAAATGCTTAAATCTTGATACATGCGTACTTCGGATATCTAGTTCAGTACTTTCAGGAACTGCCAGCAAACTGCTTCCGATAAGGAAATGTCTGGGAGTTAATGGTTCCAGATCATTAGGGTCATCTGTGAGGGGAAGTAGAGGACGGGAGTTCAAGATAGATTCTACCTGTGCAAGTAGCGTGTAAAACTCTTCATATGATAACTTAATATCAGTTAACACCTTTTTCAAATGGTATTTTGTTAATCGAACAGCAGATTCCCAGAGTCCACCAAAATGTGGGGATCGGGGAGGTATATGATGCCAGGTGATTTTATTTTGAAGTAAGTAATTTTGAAAGGTCTTCATTGGCAAGATTCGCTATTTCGTTCAGCATGTTTTCAGCGCCAATGAAATTGGTAGCATTATCTGAATGTAAATCAGTACAAAGGCCACGTCTCGACACAAAACGTTTGAGAGCATTGAGAAATCCTTGAGCAGTTAGATCACTCACCAGCTCCAGGTGAATTGCCTTTGAGAAAAGCATACAAAAATGCAAACATAAGCCTTGATAAATTTTTTTATTGCGTACTTTACTATCTTTTATAAGGTAGGGACCACAATAGTCTATACCACTAACCAAAAAAGGACGAGAAGGAGATACCCTAGTAGTAGGTAAATCACCCATTTTTTGATATATTAGTCCAGGTTTCACCTTGAAACAAGTGACACACTGTCTCAAAACTCTGCGCACAGCCTGTCCTCCACTTAGAGGCCAATACTGGAGCCTAATACTTGATAAAACTGATTGAGGACCAGCATGTAAATTTTTATGGTGCTCATGTCTTATCAATAAAGTCGTAAAATGATGTTTGGAAGGTATAACTATAGGGTGTTTGTAATCATATTTCAAATCCGCGTTTTGCAGTCTTCCTCCAACCCTAATAATTCCATGTTTATCTAAAAAAGGATTCAAGCAAGCCAATTTACTTTTAAGATTTACCGATTTGGAATTCTTCAGTGCTTGCACTTCTGCTGAAAATTCATGTAGTTGTACTAATTTGACAATTGTATTGGTGCTTTGTGATAATTCACTGATGCTGAGCTTATCAACTTTTCTTTCCTCGTGTTTCATCCTTGCATTGCTTATGAATCGAATAACATAAGCAATCACATTCACCATGTTTTTGAATGAAAAAAAAACGGCTCAAAATGTCGTTTGTAGGATTGAAAACCATCAGAGTTACCTTTCTCGTCTCTGGAACAACAGCGTTATCAAACACTGGCTGTTGTGGCCAGAAGTCGGAATCCAAAGACAACCACTGAGGACCATTCCACCATAAACAGCTGTTCTTAATTTTATCTGGGTTCATTCCCCTAGATATGATATCAGCAGGATTGCATTCGCTTGGCACATAGTGCCAGTTTTGTAAACGAGTGAACTTTTGAATTTGTGCAATACGATTCGATACAAATGTTTTGAGCTTACTAGCATCTGAAGCTATCCAAGATAGTACTATAGTTGAGTCACACCAATAATATATATTATCAATATTGACTTTCAATGATTCTATTGTTCGTTGGCACAATTGCGTCGATAATACGGCACCACATAACTCTAATCGGGGAACAGTAATACCAGCTACAGGAGCTACTCGGGATTTAGCACACGCTAATCTCCCGCTGTATTTTTCGAAAGTAAATAAATACAACAACCCTATGCTAGCTGAGAGGAGTCACTGAAAGCGTGTATTTCTATATGGTTAGCATCCTTCAACAAAAAGTGTCTAGGAATTTCAATTTTATCCAATGCATGGAGATTGGTATAAAATTGTGACCAAATTGTAAGTAATTTAGTAGGAATTTCATCATCCCAATTCAATCGCTGTTGCCACAACATTTGCAAAATTAGTTTGGCAGTTGTTATGACTGGACCAATAAGACCCAGTGGGTCAAAAATCTGTGAAACTATCGAAAGAATCCTACGTTTCGTAAAAGTAGAATATTTGGCAGGTTTGGTTATATATTGAAAATGATCACTAACTGAATTCCAAAAAATACCTAATGTCTTTATGTTTTGATTATTCATGATAACATACTGGGAAATATCAGAAATGTTAGAGATTTGATTTGATAATACTCGAGAATCATTCGATATCCACTGTCGCAAAATAAATCCCGCGCTTCTCAAAATTGTATCTAATTGTCCAATGAGTTCTTTTGCTGCATCTACGTTACTAGCACCTGAGATCAAGTCGTCCATATAAAAGTCTTGTAAAATTGTTTTACTTGCATTGGGAAACCTCGTTTGGTTCTCTATAGCTAATTGCTTGAGACAACGAGTGGCTAAAAATGATGCTGGCCCCGTACCATAAGTTATTGTTGATAACCTATAGTGTGTAAGAGATAAGGTAGGATCTGAGCGCCATACTATTCTCTGAAAATCTCTATCATCTTCATGTACATATATTTGACGATAGCATTTATCTATGTCAGCTGAAAAAACAATAGGATGACTTTTGAATCGAAGAATTATAGAGAAAACATCTTCTTGTATACTCGGGCCTATTTTCAAAACATCATTTAAAGATATACCTGAAGAAGATTTTGCAGATGCGTCAAATACAACTCGTAGTTTGGTAGTTAGCGACGATTCTTTGAGAAGGCAATGATGAGATAAATAAAAATTTATTTTTTCATCATTTTCTGATGAAGATATTGGCGACATATGTCCCAATCTCAGATATTCGTCCATAAACTGACAATACTGTTCTTTTATTTCTGGATTTCTGGCAAACTTACGTTCAAGAGATTGAAATCTTTGAACTGCCATATACAATGAATTACCCAGTTCATTATAGTTACCTCTGAATGGAAGTTTGACTATGAACCTACCTGAGGTATCACGTTCAAAATTATCAGAGAAATGTTTTTCGCACTCGAGTTCTTCTTCGGAATAAATAACTTGCTTATTTGAACATTCCTCGATATGCCAAAAGGCTTCTAACTGTCTTTGAATATCTGATGTTTCAACTTGGGAAAAATTACAGGATGATATACTCTTTTGAATTGGTTGAATATACAAAGGGCCACCGATAATCCAACCTAACTTGGTATTTTGTAAAATCGGTTGCTTATTATCTATTTTTATCTGACCGAATGAGAGTAATTCATAAAAAACACTCGCACCTATCAATAAGTCTATCTCTGAAGATTTGTAGAATGAAGGATCGGCGAGTTCAATGTGTTCTGGTATATTCATGGTTGAATCATCAAACGTTTGCTGTGGAATATTGTCAGTAATGTTATTTATTATCGAAAATGAAAGGTTTGCTTGATAGTTATTTATTTTTGATTTGATTTTTGTTTGTGCTATTGCATTAATATTTGATATAGAAGAATTGATACCTGAAATTGGAATTGATATACTGCGGGCTATAATATTCAGTTTATTGAATAATTTGTATGTCATGAAGTTTGATTGTGAACCGCTATCTAGCAAGGCTCTGCATGAAATTGGATTTCCTTGATTGTCCTGGATATATACCAAGGCTGTAGAAAGTAAAACTGTGCTATTATTTTTAGCATAAGCTATTATTATTTTGGATAATTCATTTTCTGAATTGTTATGTGCAACTGCATTGAATTGCGATTCGATTGGAATCGAACTTTGTGCTGGCGAAATCTGAGAATGATCTATTTCAACATGGTTATTTGATGAGTGTGGATCGTGCGAACGGTTTGATTTGACTGTAGTGTTGGTATGTGTCTTAGACTTCTCAAAATGAAGTAAACTATTGTGCTTCTTATTGCAAGTACGACATGAACTACCTGTACAATCTGCAGTTGAATGTCCCCTACGTAAGCAATTAATGCATGCTCGAAGACTTTTTATTTCATTGAATCTTGATGAAGTTGAAAGTTTCAAAAAATCTTTACAATGGTAAATGAAATGATTTCCATTACAGAAAATACAACTTGGATTGTTTGTGGCAACATGGGAAAATGCTTTCTCCGGTTTTTTGAAGACTGAAGTGGTATTTGGATTTTTGTTATCAATTGACTCCAGTAATTGACACCGTTTGGAAAGAAAATCGAGAAATTTTTGGATTTTTGGTGAAATTTCTGAAGATGTCTCGATTTCCCACTCTTTTTGTGGATGAATCTAATTTTGATAGTAAAAGATATATTAATATACTGTTCCAATACTCTACTGGCTCATTTAGATTTTTCAGAGCTCTATAATGTTTGAGTAAATTATCGTAAAATACTCTCAGAGCAGTATGAGAGTCTCGATTCACCATTGGAAGGTCGAAAATATGTTTCAAATGACTTTTGATTATTACTTTTTTGTTCTCGAAGCGATTTTTGAGTAGAGTCCAAGCTATTGAGTAATTTGCAGCATTTACTTCCAATGAGTCGATCACCTTCGCTGCATCTCCTTTCAAACAGGATTGAAGATAAAAATATTTTTGAATATCAGACAGACTAGCATTATTGTGAATGAGAGTTGAGAAGGTATCTGAAAAATTTGACCACTTATCATAGGCACCATTGAATTCTGGTAGTGATATCTGTGGTAATTTGACGTTGAATTGATTAGTTGACGTACCTTGGCTTTGATCGAGTGATTCACCTGAAATTGATGGAGCAACTGATGATACCAACTTTTTTGCTTAAGATATAATGCTGAAAAATTTGTTTTCGAATTGAACCCTTTCATCAAGTTGTTCGGGTACTTGATCAATACTTTCAATAAGTGATTGCACTTGATCAAATTCATCAAAGAATGTCTCAATTCGCTGCAACCGCGTTGATATTTCAATCAGATTTGAATTATTACTTACGTCCTCCACAAAACCTCCGAATCTTGTCAACTGTGACTTGATTTGACCCCTTCGAAGAACTAATTTCCTCAAATCGTCTACCATAATTGAAAAGAGCTGAATGAATATATGACTACCTACTACACTTTGTGTAAGTCTATGATTTTATTTATATGGAAAACCTTAGATGAGCTTGATATGCTGACTATTCTACTAAAATTGCTTGTGCAAGGTAGAATCCACTTTGGGGAAATGGATACTTATGAATTGGTATATTGGTATACTTTTTTGAATAGATATGGATATTTGGATAGGTATAAGGATATGGCTAGGAATTGGATAAGTAATTGATTCAAAGGAACGACTCATAGATTCCCGCGACGTCCTTTTCTTCTGTACGTTCCCACCAGGTTACAACTGGATGCTGCTGAATTGGATTTGGCTCGTATAGGACCAATGTGAAGTCTTGTGTTGTCGGAGTTTGCTTTCAAAGTGGACTGTAATATTATTTTATTGACAACTCCGTAGCTACCACTCGACTGAATGTAGTTGCTGGTAATAAGTATCGAAATCTTGTTTGATTTGAATATATTTCAAAGCTTTATAAATGAAAATGACATAAAATGAATTATTTGACAAAATTATCAATCATTAAAAAAATAACAAATTTGGTAACGTAACAACCCAGTCCGCCATAGGCGTATCAATGAAGGTAATGTTATTCAACACATTCTGTCCAGTTTTATATGAGACTAGCCCACCCGTGCCCACTCCGCTGGGTGTTAATAATTCTTTTGATGCAATTATATTGTATAGTTCTTGTTACTGAGTTTTATCAGGTTCATTACAAGGCTCTGCCTTTTGGGCGCACTCGAAAGAGTGTATAATGGAAGTCGAAAATGTTATAAAATGTTATGTTCATGTAAAATTTGAAGTAGATTGGACCTAGGAATCACGTTGTCGCATACAAACTTCGCTCGCGTTTTCACCCCCTTTTCGGGGCTTACGCCATACAAAGAATACACCTTCCAAGTTTCAAGTCTCTACTACCAGTGGTGTAGGTTGTGCGCTGATCCGTCCGACAGTCGATCAGGTCATTTGCATTTTATGTAAAGGTCAGCAAAAAACGTTTGGATTGATTCAAATGAAAAATCTAGCTATAATGTACCACGGACTCTTTTGTTGAATCAACAGGGACAAACATTTTTGAAGAACATTATAAATGTCTATATCGAACCGTTTAGTCAGCGAACACCGTTAAAGCCTCATATCTCGACCGCTTCTTTCCAACTTGATTTACATATACTATTATTTTCACTGATTTCTTTGATAGATCATAATGAAATATAGCCTATTCAACCCCTTGGTTAACGGAACACAAAAGAAGTTGTCGATATGGCCAAACACAAAAATTCATGGTGGCCGAACACGCTCTGTTGGAGGGTCATGAAATTGACTTCGACAGAACGCAATACTGGATACAACTATGAGCTATCACCTACGGTTCTATAGGAAGACTATAGGAATTCACAAATATAAGAACAACTCCAACCGCAAAGGAGAGAGTCTCAGCATCCACCGAACATGGATGCCATCGACTCAAAATACACGAACCCTCCCAATGGGACAGGAGACGGTTCCAAGCAATCATTCAGGGATAATTCACGGTTCGATTCTAGATCTGGTGGATTTAGACTCACTATCAGAATATAATCGAAGCCTCGCAGCAAAGAAGGATACCTTGATAATTGCAGCATCATCTTTGGCTCAGAAGTCTGGAAACATCTAACAATTCATTAGTCACCGGCCGTGAAAGTTCACAATTTTTAATGTACAAATCAATTGTGAAAATATTGTGTTTTTTTAGCTTTGCTTGCCTAGAAAAAGTCATTTCATCTGACATATGTTTTTGTTCACTAACAGGATATTTTGGATTGTTATACTGATTTGTGGATTGTGTTGTGCGACTTACATGATGGTTTTATTCTGGGAGAGATACGTTAGTAATCCAACTAGAACCACAATTTTGACATCGTACGCTCCTATAACAACAATACCTTTTCCAGCTGTGAGCCTCTGCAACAGCAACAGGATAATGGTTTCAAAAGTTGAAACGTTCATCAAAAATTTGTGAGTGTAAGTTTTTAACATATCAATTGAAAACAAAAATGTTATCATTCTATACTCGTATAGCCTTCAATGATCAAATTCTAAAACACACTTGTTTGAAATGAATATCTTCATGATCCGAGTGGTAATGAAAGAGTAGAAGAAAATACACAAATTGAATTCTATTGTCATAGTGCTCGTTGCTTCTTGTTTCAATGTTGTTCGGCTCAAGAAATCAACTACGGCCGGTCATATGTTCATATAACTGATGGACAATTTTCAAATTTGTGCTGTGCTATACCTCAGTTCTGTCTGAAAGGCGACTGGCAAAATGATATGCATTCCTTGGTTCCGAATATTCTCTACTCCTTTTGATAGCGCATTCTACGGCGGTTTTTCTACCGGCTTTGAACTTGTTTTTCAACAAAGGAAATCCAATCTGTTGGTAGGTTCAGTGAATGAGGTGTTCATATGATGTGGTATCTGAGACATTTGCAATATTTCAAATTTCATTTTTTTACTCATATTTCCAATGTTTCCAATTCTGAATTCCAGTGTTATTTTTTTTGATTTTATATTAATTTTAATGTTCTGAGGATGATCAAATAAAAGGTCGAGACGTAGATACTAACATAATTTGATTTTATGTTCCACTGACCACTCCACCAAACAAACAATCTGAAATGGTATGCTTTGATTTTTCAGGACCCTAAACGGCTCAGAAGAAGTAGTTATCAGGAGTGCCCTTCCCCAACTGCTAGCGTTCACTTATCCCACTAGTATAGAGTACAATACGACAGAACTGGAGATTCTTCACGATGTATTAGACAGGAATGACATAAATGATATATCTGTCGTGATGAGCAGGATCACACAGAATTGCGCTGAAATGATGTTAATTTGTTCTTGGGATAGAAAAAATGTTAAATGTAATGATTTCTTCGATACATCTCTAACTGCCGATGGATTTTGCTGTTCTTTCAACTATGGGTAATATGAATAGATGGTTTCGATGATTTTTAAAATAAGTAGGATGTCTCATTTCCATGAGCCACCTTCCCTCCCCCCAGTAAAGATAGCTCTTTTCATACTTTGTTGAATAAAACTGAACACATATTTTTCACTATCAGTTATGTAATTTGATAATGATTAGCCGAATCAGTGCTTCAGAGATGATAAAACCAGCTTCGTTTCTAGCTTCATTGAAACCACAGTATATCAAGTATCAAGAATGATGAGCCCATTTTTCCGATCGAAAACAATTATTGTTCGGAAAAGCGTAGCCATGGCCAATTATATTGTATGAGATCGAAAGTGCTTGACGTTCGTGATGATCATAGAGTATTTTGTATACTTTTTTCTCTTGATTCTAATCAATAAATTCTGACCTGAAAGGTTAAAACAGATATTCGAATATTTGAATTCCGTGGAAAACATTTTCCAAGAATAGGCACAGGTTTCATAAAGAAGGTGAAGAAATAGTACATCTTGGGTGAAAAGATAAGCGATACGCCTCGTGGTGACCATTTTCAAACAATGTCAAAGTATTGTCAAAATGGTGCTTATTAGTTCAAGTCTTGGTCGAAGTAGAGCTGCGATATTATCTTGAAATTTTGGGATATGATCAAAATTATTGAGTTTTTATATCTAGTATTGTGTGGAATTTCAAATATTGCAATATTCAGGAAATATCGTGAGAGAAGAGCCAATGGAGAAAAGATGTATAATGGTGGATAACAATGAGTGATGTATTATCTAGCAGGACAATAATCTATTAGAATAGAGGATAGATTATTACAACCCCCTCATGCTTGATAGTACCGCGACTATTCAACTGTTTCAAATATCTCCTAGTTATATATCGAATAATGGATGATTTCTGCATTGAAAAGCTAAAATTCTGCACCTACTACATATCGAGTTTGTAATGCGTATTTTGGATATGTTTTTTACGATCAGGGGTGATTCATTCCTGAAATGATAATTATTTTATGTGAGTTCCTCATTTTTAATCATCCGAATGGAATACATATGAACCAACGTTGAAAATAATGTTTTTTTCAAAATGAGTAGAGACCACTTTCGATCTAGTAGTAGTACAATAAAATCTATCAACCAGTGATATTTGTATCTTTCTGCTTTTAAGATATTGAATAAACTACACTCTTCACCAACTTCCTATCATTTTATCGATCTGTGTTCCAGGAAAGGTTTCAAGTCGTCGGGAATGTACACAGGATACAATGGGGCGCATAGTGGTATTGCTGTAGTGATCAATCCAATGCTCCAACCTATTCAGTATTCGACTATGTATTCATCAGGGATCAAGGTGGGAATGAAAAATAAATTATTTTTGCTTAACGCAGAGTTTTCTCTATTTGTAAAGTGCTCAACTGAAGATTATTTGTGAAATCATATTCAAGGGTGTTTGAGGGAAGAGAAAATATTCATAAATGGTTTCAAAATTATTTGCTCAATCGACCACAGTATGTTTATATCTTGTGGGGCTCCCCAAGGATCTATACTTGGCCCAATTCTTTTTCTCATTTATATCAATTCAATGACCCAGTTGAAATTTCATGGTGAACTCAGTTTATTTGCTGATGACACAACTCTGATTTATTTTTCGGATAACTTTGCACGCATTGAAAATTTTGTGAATCAAGACCTACAAGAAATATCAAGTTGGTTAAATAAACATAAGTTTAATTTGAATTTTTCTAAATCTTACATGTACATTTCGAAACGAATTTTGAATAACCCTAAAAATGCGTTCATATTCTATGGTGATACAATAAAATACAAGCCAGTAACGAAACTTTTAGGATTTTATATTGATGAAAAATTATCATAAAAATAAACGTATTGAATATTTACGATGCAAATTCACCTCGATAATTGGTATCTTATTCAAAATAAGACGCCACATTCCTCATAAATATCTGATGAATATTTACCATTGCCTTATAAATTCAAAATTACAATATTTGATAGCTATTTGGGGTTCAGCCAATATTACCCTTACCAAGCCACTACAGAAATTGCAGAATAAAACAATGAAATGTATTTTCAAACTCGATTTTCGGGAGTCAACCATTAATTTATATAAGCCTAAAGAATTACTTGATTTGAGGACAACTTATGAAATCAACAACTGTAACTCAACTCTTGGATGATGTTTATTGATCGATCTATCAACAACGACTTAGTAATAATATACAGGATGCTATCATGAACTATCAATCTCATTTATATAACATACTCCATAAGTACATGTTTCTGTAATAAATCCTCCTAAGGTCTCCACCCAAGCACTCCACAAACACTTGTGGTTAATTTCATCACTAGAATGATTAGTGTATCAAACATGAAGTAGAGGAAAATCCCCTCATCACGGTCTTCTGGCTGGAAGGGATCTGAATCTCATTTTCTCATTTCTCTTTTTCTTTCCACAACCTCTTCGTGCCCCAGTAAGTAGTCAACGAGTAACATGACAATCATTTCAACTGACCTTATAGGGCTCCCCTTATTTTATTTCGAAAGACTTGTCCATCGTTGCTTGCACTCAGGCATGAATTTTGTTCTGTATTATTTTTGGAAAATATATTCATTTGCCTATGGGGAATTTAAATTTCTAAATATAAAAATAATGATAGGTTTCACATAAATACTACAAGTAATCCTTATGATGAACTATTTTCTCAGGAAGAGGATTATAAATTTTCCTTACTTTTGATCTGTTACACCCATAAAAAAATTCTCTGCCGGAATAAAAATCCAATGAAATAAAGGTTTTATTTTTGATTATATGAGCGGAATAACCAATCATATCAAATTTACACCGATAATGTTCCTA
Source organism: Zygogramma bicolorata (assembly GCA_032362365.1). Lineage (NCBI taxonomy): Eukaryota > Metazoa > Arthropoda > Insecta > Coleoptera > Chrysomelidae > Zygogramma > Zygogramma bicolorata. The sequence goes on from JAVJAQ010005951.1 coordinate 130,949, forward strand.
AATCAATTATTATTGACCACATTAACTCAACAGTAATAATTGATTGTTCTGATAGCCCAAGGACACTGATGAATACTCAAATTTCATCACAATTTCCTCAAGCACGTTGATTTTGGGTAATCGCTCTGTCCCCTACAGCCTCAGTATTTTGAAATTAATTTGTACCTTTTTGAAAAGTCCACGTTTTGTTTCCAAAATATTCTCACAGAAACTTGTATTCCGAAGCGTAGAATACGAGTGAGAAGGCAAAGTGGGGCGCTTCTCCTTGGATCCAGAAGCTATCGTCAAATTTGAAGACACGTGCATATTCCACTTTTGCACTATAAATCTATTTTGTCTATATATATATATATATATATATATATATATATATATATATATATATATATATATCAAATGTCAATCATAATTCATATAGCGGAGGGATTTCTGAATATTTTTTCTGTAATAATTATAGGTTTACATCCATGGATCAAGAGAATATCCAGGAACACAATCTACCATCAAAGTAATATCTATTGGAAGGGTGTCATATTTCCAAATCCTAGGAACAAAAATGAGTTGTAGCGAAGATGTACAGAATCTACCAGTTTCACAGAGACACTGTTTCCACCCTAATGAATACAAATTGAAATCTTTCGATCATTTCAGTTCATCGAATTGTTTGTCAGAATGCGCTGCACTCCATTATTATGTACAATGCAGATGTGTGCCATTTCATTTGGATTTCTTTGGTAAGTAGTCTAGACCTGAAGATATTCACGTAGAACCTACAGAAAGTAAAACTTTTGATACTTGCCCTCACAGCACAAAAAGCAAACCTCAATAGTGATTGATTATTATCTGCCATCCTTTTCACTGACTTATAATCAGATTCGCATTCTTTAGATTTCTTAGGTCAGTATTCTTGACTTGAAGATATTCTTGTAGAAAGTTATACTTTTGATACTTGCCCTCAGCACAAAATGCGAACCTCAATAGTGATTGATGATTATCTGGTATACATTTCACAGACTTACCAGCAGATTCGCATTCTTAGTTCCGATACAATTCGATTGTGAAAACGGTTGTTACCTGTGCGAAAAGTATAGCATTAAAATTTATTGCACGCGAATAGGACGCTAGATTTTGTTCCATTGAACACGATTCTGTCATGCTCCACTCATTATCTGACGTCTTTTTCCAGTTTGATGTTATTCGATTTCGCTTGCAATTCAATATAAATTGTTAATCGAATCATCCCATGAAACACACAACGTACTGGCATTGTCTGAACAAAGTCAAAATGCCCTAAATGACAATGTCATGTCACATCACATTTTAGGCATCTTAATCACATCCCATATTTTTGTAGTCCTAATTCAGAACAACCATTCTACCTTAGCGTACCAATTTTTCGGTGTTGACTAGATAGTAGAGTGATGAACCCAGAAACTATAAATAGAAAGCTCAATCAACACAAAAAAGTATTTACAAATAATAATAAGTTAGATCAGTCATACGTTGATTGAACGTCGGGTAGCTATTTTTGGAAAATGGCGTCTCTTCAAATTCAATCTGAGATACTTTCACAATCTATAATATGAAATACGAACTGATAGAATATATACTGAGGCTTTCATTTATGGGAATCAAGTCGTACATTCAAACGACGGCTGAATTTTACATGCAAGGCCAGTATGCATGTTACGTTTTTGAATACATTCTCAGTTCGTCTATACTACTCCAGTCATTATATACATTTGGAAATGCAAATGAACCGAGAAAGCCAAATTTTAGATATTATGTTGGGGGAGGCTAGAAAAGCTTAAGTTCAAATTGTCGACCAAAATAACCTTGTGGGTTTTCCGCCATCTTGAAAAAGGGTTAAATTTATGGTGTTTTTATCATTACTCGGTTCCCCGTTGAGATACGAAAATTTGTATTGATTATTTTTTCCACTTGTCAAAATGTGACGTTTTTGGCATTTCAACCAATAGTAGCGGGTTATTCTATGGTTATTCTAGCCAATCATTGGGTATTATACTGATAAAACTGGCTGGTCCTTTCGATTGTTTCGATAAAACGTTGTTTACCTTTGAACTGTCAAAACTATACGGTTTACCGCGTCGATTCTATTGAACTGGCTCATATTTATATAAATTATTATCGTGAATGAGCAGTTACCTTATTATTAATAGTCATTCACTTTTCACTTTTTCAGCATAATAATAACATAACACATTTCAATGAACACTCAAACACGTAAATAACTCATAACCTCAACTTTATGACAGATATAGCGATTCAAATATTTAAGGTTTCCTTCAAATGAAGATGGCGTACAATTAGTTTTCATTAAATACAATTCATTTTTTGTTGTATGAGAAGAAACCGTTGTATGCAGATTTTGATACAACGACATAACGAATGATTTTATGTTCCTTCTGGCGCGATTTTCATGTCATAAGAAATTTTCAATTATCAACCTTGTACAATGACAATGAGAGGTGTGACGCCATCTCTTGGTATCGTCATATCCTATTCAATGCGTAAGCATTATATCTCTTCTGGATCATAGAGGGCCTACATCGTTGTTTGACATTTCAAATCAGTAAAATTTTCACCTTTTCTCGTTTCCTTCTTATGTAAATGAAATACTGATCAATTAAATTGTTCTTCCTTCTATTTGTTGAAAAAATAATCTTTTCAAATACAACTCGTTCTTCAAATTTAATAAGATAAATTTTCATTTTCGAAACACTCAAACTTTTTTATTTTGAGGCAAAAGCATTCAAACAAACCGAATTAGATAAAATCACTCGTCCTACGGACTCGTGATTTTATCAATCGGTTTGTTTTCATACTTTTGCCAAATAAAAAAGTTTTTGTGGAAAATGAAAATTTATCGATTAAATTTGAAGGACTCGTGGTATTACCTTTGAATACTTTTTTGTTGCTTTTTGCACGATCTACATTTGAGGTTCTATACATTTTTCACGTATCGATCATCATTATCGAGATATCGATGATAAAAACCATAATTGGGGAGAAAAAATTGTTTTTTGCTAATTTCTTTTTTCTCGTGGAAGATATCAAGAAATGTTCGAAATGAAACTTGTAGAGCATGTCCAGACCTACAAATTCGTTTTTTTATTTTCTATTTCCGATAAAAGTTACGACCTCTAGCGCGCCACAAAGTCGGCCTCAGCGCGCCCGACGCTGCAATGTGCGTCTCGCCATAGAGCGACCGTTAGAGTTAGAGAACTGGACACCAAATTTTGTTTAAATTTAGTCCCTCTTCCTTTCTGTTGAAGTTGTCCTTGTGCTTATGTATCTCAATCGCAAAAAATTTGGTATCGAGTTTTAAGAACAGCTAAGACGAAACCAGATAGAACCAGGGAATCGGACGACCAACAGAACGCTGGCGGAACGAAAAATAAAAACGAGTCAATTCCAGATTTGCAATCAGTCATAGTAAACTCACATAGAGGAGTTCAACTAGGACCACGCCGCTGAAGATGGCTGCCGCAGATGTAGCCGAAAGCTTCGGAAGTCAAAATTCCACCACACGGCCCTCAAGCCCGAAAAACCAGAGATGTATTAACACCGGCCGTGAAAGCCTACATTCTTTCATAAGACGAATAATCTTTCACTACTCCCACCAACGGAAAACGCAGTCCACCAACACATTTTCCGGACATATCTTCAAGTAAACGTGGCTCGGAAGTTTCAAAGATCCTCAGGAATGGGGTTGGCGACGGAGTGATTACGGGCTTGAACCAATTTGCACCACAGCCGCACCCGCTCCACCCGAACTTTCAAAACTCATTTCGTGCAAATGTAAAGGAAAGTGTTGAGCTGCTTGTGGGTGCAGGAAAGCAGGAATTAGTTGCTCTGTTATTTGGCTTCACTGTAGTGGACAGACGTGCGACAATGTCGCCAGAGTCGATATTTTATTCAACGACGATCACGATGATAACGATGACGATTTTTTGACCGTCACAGCATCATTTCCTGCGATTGACGAAGTTTCACGACTCGAAGAGTCTACCGAGGAGAAGTTTGAACAGCCAGGACCATCAAAACGCCGAAAACGTGTGAAAAAATGACTTCCCATTATTATTATTTTTGCTGCATAACAATTATTTGAATAATAAATTTCATGTATTTGATATATAATTTGGCTGGTTTATTAATTTATTTTGTATTGCAATAATTCTCTGACGTGTGGATAGAACCGTGCGAGCGGCTAAATAAAAACCTTTGTGGCGCGCTAGAGGTCGTAACTTTTGTCGGAAATAAAAAATTAAGAAACGAATTCGTAGGTCTGGACATGCTCTACAAGTTTAATTTCGAACATTTCTCGATATATTCCACGAGAAAAAAGAAAATAACGAAAAACAATTTGTTCTCCCCAAATTTATGGTTGTTTTCATCGATATCTCGATAACGATGATCGATAAGTGGAAAATGTATGAAACCTTAATTGTAGATCGTGCAAAAAGCAACAAAAAAGTATTCAATAAAAATTTTCGCATCTCAACGGGGAACCGAGTAATGATGAAAAAACTGAATTTAACCCTTTTTCAAGGTGGCGGAAAACCCACAAGGTTATTTTGGTCGACAATTTGAACTTAAGCATTTCTAGCCCCCCCCAAAATAATATCTACAATTTGGCTTTCTCGGTTCATTTGCATTTCTAACCCGATTTTTCCGACGTAATGACTGGAGTATACGACCTATTTCTTTGCTCCTGTCAAGTCAGTCGAATTAACAGAACAATATATTTTTTCATTCTTTCAGATGCCCCAATATGCAACGTTACTAGTATACCTTGTCTCAGCAATGCTAAGAGAAGCGACTCAAAATTCGAAGGAAATAATTGTGAATGCAAATCCCAATGCCAAGACAACTTCTACACAGTGTTGACCACGTCAACGAAATTCGAGAACTATCAGAGCGGGAGCCTATCGAATTTGTGAGTAGTCTTCACGTTTCACTCATTGGTTTAGGCAGATCTTAGGGAGAACCCCTGACGAGATCTAGGAAGTAGGCAAATTGAGGCTCCGGTGCCAAGTTATGAGTCCTTTTCGTGTGGGGCAGATTGAGCCCTCAGCGTGAAGTCACAGGCAAAATCAAGCGACTTAACCTCTTCAGACGTCTTCTAAATCCACGCTTTCAGTAATTTTCAGCCCGATTATCGTGATCAGTAACTGTAATTCGGCTGAATTTTCTATAAATTAGTTAAATACTAACTTTTTCGTTCCTGTTATGAACTTGTGAAAATTTCAATTTATTTCTGTTATCAATTCATTCATTGAACGTCAGAAGTTGTTATTTGTAACTTACCTGAAATAAAGGGAGTGTATCCTGATTCTGTATCACCCTATATATATATATATATATATATATATATATATATATATATATATATATATATATATATATATATATATATATATATATATATATATATATATATATATTGAATTGATGGAAGACGTGTTTGGTATGTAATAGAAAATAAACATTTTCGAAAGCTCGACAAAAACAAAGAGAACAGCCAAATTGTCATCCCCAGACTGCAACCCAAATAAGTCTCTCTCTCTCTCTCTATATATATATATATATTATATATATATATATATATATTTTGTCGAGCTTTCGAAAATGTTTATTTTCTTTTTCAAGACGAAACTTGAAAATCAATTAAAATTATTAATTAAAAATGTATGACATATTTTACGAAGATTGGGAAGTCACTTCCTGTATGCGTTATGTAGAGAGACTTATTTGGGTATTTATATAAATTTATATATATATATATATAGTGGGTTTTATGTATGTACCTTGAGTGGGTAACAATTACTACATAGCTGTCAAAAGTAAATAGCATCACTTCCGGTACTCGGTGTTAGAGAGTGAACATGGTCTAGATATACGTTGAATGTAGTGCATGTCGATGATGGTCGACCATTGTATATGAGTATCCAAAAATATAAATCAGAACGTTGAATGAAGTGATTTAAAAAAAGGATTCCTTACTATTAATAATGACTTCTACCCTACAAGATTGAACAGTGGGATTTTGACGCATTTGCAAACCTACTAATATAAGCAGAGGGTAGTCATGACTGACTAGTTAATGAAAGAAGCTGAAGATCCGCAAAATTTCAGTCAAAGTTTAGAGAAAACTGTCATATACAGGTGCTTTCGAAAATATTCAGTCCCCTCGTTAAGACAATAACTTGAGAATCCGAGAAAAAGTCAAACGATAGATGAAGAGTAATTCTTCAACAAGCTGAAACAAGCTTAGGATTGAGCAGCCACATATCCGCGAATTTTCAGCGGTATTTTGGAACGGAGTGTTTGGTTGATGAAAGAAACCAACCCCTTGAAGAACGAACCCTTTTTCCACAATCAACCAATGACTGATGATATGATTTCAGTGCATGCTCCAGACATGGGTATTAGTAATTTCTCTCGAAGGCATCAAGCATCCGAAAGTTATCATAGGGTAATCAACGCAATTTCTCATTGAAGCTTTCTGTAAAGAATAGTAGTAAGTAGTTCCATGTGATATTGTGAGAAAATTGAGCAAGCAACTGGAATAACTCACCGAAGAACATGCTTCCCAATTGTTCCAACGCAGTGGACGAGAAAGTCATTGTAAATTACCTGGGAATTTCAAACCAGAGGTGTTTTCTGGCGCTCATGTATTTAAAACGTATTCGTCTGTCTCCTTCTCTCTCACTTACGGACAGTCAGATAGTGAGAGAAAGATGGGGAGACGAATACGTTTTAAATACAAGAGCGCCAGAAAACCCTTCAGAGAAGAGTTTTTTTCTGAAAGTATTTTTGTCTGATCATTTATATAAAATATTTGATTAGTTGAATGAAAAAACTTGTATCATAAGTGTTCCTTATTATCGACAATACATTTATTTTCATTCCGAAGATTATAAAAAGGTCATTACAAGCGATCGATTGAGATTGCTGCAATGTTGGGCTGCATATGTAGGCTGGTGCATGATTGGTGAATGAGGTTCAATGTCAATACGTTCACCAATTATTGCACATCAAATTTATATACAATTCCCTTCACTAACAGAAAGCAATACTGTTCAGGAGAGATATAGGCTATATTCAATAATGATTGAACAGAAAATTCAATGACAAATGAAAGAACATGAAGGTAAATCAAGTCAAGAAAAGCAAGCGAGATGTGATGCGTTCGTTTCGACTAAAAATTGTTCTAAAATTGTTCGTTTTCGTTAACCAGCTGACGAACGTCAACCCTCAGAAGTCGAAACTTGTGCGAGCAATGGATCAACGAGGCCTTACCTTTTAACGTGCGATTACCCAGCACGGTGGCCCGGCGAGGATTCGAACCCCGGCCTTCCGCTTGATAGGCAGATATGCTAACCACTACACTACCGAGACCACTAGTACGCGGACATTTCCCAATAGAAGTCTAGAGAAAAGATGAGATTTTTTTTTTCATAAAATATCATTTATTTCAGTATTCCATTTTGGAAATAATTTTGTAGGTGAAACAGACCGAAATTATCCTTTTCAATATGTTTTACACACGTCTTATTAATATGATAATAAAATAATGTTTATTTACCAATTTCATGGATTATAAAACAGATGGATAGTGTTCCGTAAATGAACAATGCTTTCCACAAATGATTTAGTTTCAAGAAACTATCGCATATAAACTGAAATGTATAGATAAAAAATCTCTTAGAAGTGATGAAACAGTTAAACAACTTCTGGGTTATTTTGTATAATAACCTGCATATTACCCGAAGGTATTATAAACACAATTTTTCACCAACATATGTTTTTGTATGGAAGCCTGATATGAAATCTAAAAAGTCAATTTTCTATTAGAAATGAAGCCATTAATAATCGCATCGAATAAAAATATTGTTTTTTCAGTTTGACATTTTTTGTCTTTCTATCAATATACGACTTTATTTTTTCATTGAGTTTGTCATTCATTTAATCTATATCTTGAAGGGAATAGAAATCATTCCAGTGTTCTTTCCTCAGATCAGCTTTTAGTGAGGAAGAATTTATATATTTTCTTTATATTTGTCTTTGCATAAGTTGTTTTTTTCAGATGATCTCAGGTGCTATGAGATAATGATCTGTTATACAAAATTGAAAAACAAAGGATTGAATTTCAGCGAGTAGATTCAATGCATGTTTTAGTTTGTGGTCGAGTGTATACATTTATATAGGATTCAGTTTTTCAAGATATTTTTGTATTCTTCCACTCATCAGACTCAGAAAATAGGTCTTTATTTATACCACCTGTTATTATGTGCAAGTAGCTATTTTCATTTGAACGAATGTAGTTCATGAGATCTGGGTTGAAGTTTTTTTGGACAACCATTAATGGTAGTATTTCGTGCTGCGTGTATTGATGTGACGGATGCAATAAATACGAGCAATTGAAGATAGTTACAGCATTTAAGTCCAATATCAGAATTTATTTAATAACAGTTCTTTCTCAATGGAACATCTTATCAGTCAGAAACTTCTCTTTTAACGCGGCAAATTTTCGGTGTAGAATAGAGATCTGCCCTTCTACAATTGTATAGATTTCAATATCAAGTCCCATTTCTTTTTATCAGATTGTGGTGGGTTACTTCCCTTGAAAAACTTGTAAATTGAATCGGGCGTTTTTGATACGATTGAAATCTATTCAAATTCTATTTGTCGAAAAATTCACCTGCTATGTTAAAAAGAAGATTGATATTTAGATTGTTATTGATCGAAATCTAAAAAAAAAACATAGAAACTATTTTTCATTTAAAATTGACTTATGAGTAGAAATTAACATCCAATAATCGATTTCCGCCAAGGATATTGAATTTTTTGAACCATCTATAATGATTGCTTTGGTCATATCAGCCATCTTCCATGTAACTATTGATATGCAGTTGTTATTGATATTATAATAGCATCAAACTCAGAATTTTTCCAGATCATGCACAATATCTGATATGAACTACTTGATATACTTTTTTATTTCAGTGATCCCTTTCTGGTAGACAACCATACAGTCCTGCTGAACGTATTTTTTCTAGATCAGAGGCAGACGGTGTATCTCAGAGACATCATAACTTCAACAGTGTATTTATTATGTAAGTATTCTGTTTTGGCCTGACACCTTAGTACATATCTTCTACTCATTGGCGCTCCCAGGGATCGAAACAAATTACTCATTTTTGATTATTTTTCCAGACTGTGTTCATCGCATTTCTAATCTGAACCTACTCCTCTTCAGACTAAACTCTTGGGTGCGCCACAGTTTCCACTCGCTAGGCAAACTTTCTGAATGTTCTAGATATTTTCGACATGTTATGAGGTTTCAACAAATGAAGAATTTCCCTGGAGTTAAAAAAGGGTCAAATTCCCAGCCCTAATACCACAATATGTTTGTAGAAATTACTCATTAGTCTACTCAACATCCATGGACTAAATATCTACATTGAATGGATGTTCATTTTCTGTCGCAAAATTAGTTGATTGTCGAAATGAACGACATCATTACAATCACCAACCAAAAAACTGGCGAATAAGAAAGAGTGAGAAAACGTATTTTTTATTTCCCGAACGTAAACATGAACATCACTAGCGGATGTCAATGTTCGTCTCATTAACTTTTCCCAAGGGCCGTGGCCGGTATCAATATTACGAAATAACAATTTATAAAAGATAAATCATTGACTAATTGAAAATGTAACTGAAAAATCGACTAATCACGATTTTATTGAACTTACTTATTGGGATATACATAAGTTTTTCTAGGACACAATTAGGCATTCCAGATACTTGTCAGCATCTTGTCAATTGACGAAATATACCAATACTGCGGCTTCTGCCCCCCAAAAACTTTCGTTTTTTTTTTCAAAAGATTGTTGTCATGAACCGATATTCCTGAACAGTACTGTCCAGTTAATTCAGTCGTTACGATTTTACTGACATTCACTGGCAATTATTTCGCGCCAATTTTCGAGGTACCCTGTTAGAGACTAACAAGTTACTGGTGCTACTGCTGTAGAAATGGTCCTGTACTCCCAGTATTCCCCAAAATGAGTTAGGATGGGACGTGTTCGAGTAAACGTCAACGGATAACAGATTTGTCAGATCATTGCACTTGCAAAATTATCTAAAATATTTCGAGTTGTACTAGAAGATATTTGCGTAGAAGTTGATGCTGAATTGAAATGAATCTAGCAGATCAATAAAATCTGCGTGAATGTTGTTTAAAAATCTTAGGGGTGTAATACCCTACTACATTTTGAATGTACCCTTCTATTCTTGGTATTTTTTCTATGGGACCTCTGATTGTGTCGATGATTATAATTTCAGTCATTTTATTCTCTGAAGACTCATTATCAGAGCTTGAGCTCTGTGAATTTTCCATTTCCGTATCCCTATAACTTCATATATCTTCCAATATTTAATTCATTTTGAAAAAAGATAGGGTACGTCACACCTGTCAGTTCCTTTGACGGATGTCCGATCTCGATCCGTTCCGATATCATCGGCAGTAGATTACTATCACTGCAAAAAGCGTTCCGAAAATGCTTACTGTGGCCAGTAATACCAGCAATATCGGAACATGACATGTGATTTCCATGGTAAAACTGGTATTTGCCTCCTAGACATCTCGTGATCTGGAATGCCTGATATGATTTTTTCCATGTTTTTTACTCTCAGGAAGAGGGAATACCGATCGTAAGAGAAGTAGAACGCTATCGATAAGTGAAATATGTGTCGCGTTCTTGTACTCTTTATTATAATCTTACAGTTAACTATATATAATAGAATTTTTTACATAATTCAACATTTCTATATCCCATTTTCGCCCATATATTCCTATATAAAAAATCGAATTTGAATAGTAGGTACTTGTTGGAACAACGGAGATGAGATAACAGAGAATATTTATCTTGGATACGTGAAAATGGTCACAAAAATAAAAATATATATGAAGAAATCAACGCGCGTTCATGTTATATATATGGGAAATTTTATGATCAGAACGCCTTATATTGTCATATATTGAAAATAAAAGGTCTCATATAAAGTTTTATCTTCACATTTTCAAAATTATCAACCTGAAAATGAATTTGGAAATCGAGTCATTATTAATATTATTCATAAGTTTTAATTCAATATTTCATTCCAAATAAATCATTCACGCATGTTACATTATTCAGCTGTAATAGTAGTATTTATATCCGGCGAATTTCCAAGTTCAACGTCGTTTCAGACAACAGGTTTCAAGTTACATCACTGGTCGTCGATAATCATAAATGAACACTGAGAATTGCGAATCTAGCAATTGTCAGCGGAATAGTTCATGACGACAGGATTATTTTTTATATAAATTGGAAGACTGCCTTCCGAATCGGGCTTTTTGTTTTTTGCATCATTAGTGATCAGTTTGACGAACCAAACTAATTTTTAAAAGTAGTCGGCGTCATTTTTTGAAGAATGAAGAAAGCAAATCTCTCCTGCCTTGGAATGATAATGTGAGTACTTACATTTCTATTTAATCCCAACTGCATTATTTCAACCTGATTCATTTTATTAATGGGTAATTATTTCAAGTAGTTTTTCATTCATTCACTGTGATCATGTTTTTTTGTCTATTTCTTTTGTTATCAAAAAACCAAGTTAAGTTTTATCACCTCTCATTTTATTCACTTCACCAGGGTACACTTCAAATACACAATTAAAATCACCTCTCGCAGCCAAGCTAAAAGTTCCATGTTTCTCGTTGTTTGATTGTCCTCACTTGGAAGGATGGCTTTCTTCAAAAACCCCTTTAAAAGTCACGTCCATTCGGATGGAAGATTTTCATTATGTTTTTGACTAATTTTTTCAGTAAACTAATGAACTAGTATAATTGCACTTGATTCACTCAACCATTTTCAAACAAACGCTACACTTCCTTTCCATTTCCGTGACATTTGGTGGAGACGCCGAAGTTGAGAGTTTTTCCCTTTCAACGTTCCACGCGACAATATTATATGTTGTCGAATTGGTTGCAAGTTTTTGGGTGTTGTATTTGAAGAGATCTTTCGTGTGATAATAATAATACTGCTGGATAACTGCATTGGCATACCTAGGTACATATGTTAACGAATGTAATATATTTTTTTTTCGAGAATTTCAGTTTTTTCCATATTTTTTTCTGGGATAGCATAACTTTGAGAAGTTATTAAACCTGATGAAATGATCAAGGTATTTATTGGTTAATTTGAAACATTACTTGTTTCCAATGATTGAAATAATCCATCTGAAATATGAATTACATAACTCAAGAATCAGCCCCTTGGCACGCAGTGTCATCAGGATGAGTTTGATCGTTCATAGAAGTTTCGAATATTCCTCAGGGGTGAAAATGTGTCCTCGAGTGAAACTTTAGAGAAGGATCTCAGAGATTTTTGATATTTACGGTGAAAGGTTTTTGTTGAATGACCCCGAATATATAAGGTTCTACTTTCACAATTGTGATATAGAGGTCATAAATCGAAAATCTACGAAATCATTTCTTCTGTTCAAGTTGATAGCAAACTTGGCAATGAAACAAATCTGGCAACAGTGTACCGCTTATATTATCTGGTCCGACTAAGCCTGCCGGTAATTCTCTCTTAGGCCGGGGACACACGGTCCGGGTAAACGCCCGTCCGAGTTTTGTCCGGGCTCCGGATGATCCAGTAGTACATTGTGAAAATTAGTGAAGAACACACAGAACCCGGACGGGCTTTTGCCCGTCCGATAGCAAAGACGCCCGGATGTATTCTCAACTGATCCTCCGAGACCCGGCCGGGCGTTCACCCGTCTGACAGGTGGTGGGACATTGTGTCAAATAGGCGGGAACACACGGTCCGGGCAAACACGTGCAGTCAGTGTTGTGACCGTTGTGGTGTGCGTATTCTCGAGTTGGTGTTTTGGTGCTTGGTTGTGATATACTCGTATATTGGAGAGTTGATAATGACGACGATGAAATTTTGCACATGAACTTTCAAATCCTAGGCGATTGCCAAAATAAGAACAGTAAAAAATATCATTTATATTATATTATATAATAAAATATAATATTTTTTATTAATAGTTGAAGAATTTTTCTTCATCTTCTCTTAATTCGAAAAATAGAGTATTGAAGTGTCCTAGTATGTTTCTCTTCTGCACAACAGGATGTATCCATACACTTCTATTACGTTTCTTTTTACGTCTGTGAAGCAGTGAACAAATTACCGCTAATAGTTTACTTCTATCTTCGTCCATGATTAAGCCGAAAATGACGAAAAGTGGAATAAAATCTCCCGGACGGGAGTTTGCTCGGATGTAGTGTGTTCTGTTCATCAAAATATCGTCCGTCTGGGCAGCCACCCGGACCGTGTGTCCCCGGCCTTATTGCACCATTTTTTGTTTTATCAGAATAACATGACGTTGGCCTATCTCCGATTATAACTACAAGTAATCACCCGGTATAATCGAAGGAGAAGGGAAAATTCAGCGAGAGCTCAATACAATGCAACTTCATCAGAAAATATCAATCTACCCGTGAACACTCATTTCGATTCGTTGAAAATTTAAGACTCCGATAATTTAATGAGATTTCAAATTGTGAAATTGAATATGAAATATTCCTATCCTACGATGCAAAATCATAGTACGAACACTATTAACAATGAATAATGAATTATCGAATCGCAGGTGCAGTATTTCTTTTATACCAAGCTGTGACTTTTTTCCTACAAAAAGCAACTTTACGTTTCCCTCGAGTTGAATTGCAATTTCAGAAGGTCTTCAAACGATGTTTCCATAAGATTAGTGCGGGGTCCTTTACTGAAAATCTGTTAGTATCAATAATTAGTATAAACAATTATATATTACTTATATGAAATATTTTAGTTGACAAATAAAGTGGTTTTTGTTTTATTTTTGTACGATTAATACTAAAGGAGATATGACACGGCAAAAATGAAGAAAAATGAAGAAACCGGATCGTTCTGGCGTAAATATCTCGAAAAATATAACTGTTAAAAAAAATGATCCCTATCATTTTGCAAGAAGACAAAATCGGGGAAATTTTGAGACCAACCAGAACCGTTTAAAATAAGAAGAAAAAAAGTTATGGGCAAAATAATTTTTTTTCAAAAAATTTTTATGCCAATTTTTAGCGCCATATGGGCTAAGGTGCTTGGTAAAAAAATCCTTTGGTGAAAAGTCAGAAATATGTCCAGCCATTTTTGGCGCTATCGGGTAATTATTATTATTATGTTTTGGCCTGCTAAAGTTGGGTAAAATCGTGTATTTTTTAAAACATTTTCAGTTTTCGGCCAGCAGCGTGAACATTATTTATTTTAAACAGCCAAATTCTTCAGCATTTATTCCAGGATAGTTGTATTTCAATTTTTTGTTATGATTTTTCATCTGTAAATGCTTTTTTTTGTCGGGCAAAAAAAAATCGATCGAAAGTTGCATATGACATGAAATTTCGGCGATAACCATAGCTTTGAAATGGTTCCTAGTACATCTCGTTATCATTAGCCAAAAAAAAGTTATGGCCAAAAAACTTTTTTTTACATCAATCACATAAAATTTTTATAGTTAATCGGATACTTAACACCTTTTTTTGACAAATTCCAAAAAAATTTAAGTTGATCTGAGTGGTCTCGAATTAGTCCTTCATTTTACTAAAAAATTTACTCCCTTCACTGGAGTATTTGAAACGTCTACATTTCATTACAGACATTGGCACTAATTAGAATCATTACTATGGTTACATAGACAGTTTCCGAATTCGATCAAAATTCTCCTTGTGTGCCTCTCATCAGTTCCCACTTTCCATAATCACAAAAATCTCAAAATCACAAAGCATCCCTTTTAGGTTTGATGATATAATATATATAATTTCATTCTGGATCATATATCAGATTGGAGTAGGTAAATTATTAAATTCATGATACTTCACCCATAGAGGATGCAATTAACGCCAAAAGCTAGTTTATGAATTATTCACCTGAAAGATGGTCATGCAAAAAATCAATTGGTTGAAACAATTGCCTCGAAAAGATCAATATTTGTCCTTCTATGGCTGTTTTCAATCTATTGAAATGAAAAACATATTTTACGTTTATTTTTTTCAAGATTCCATCAGTCCCGCAATATTATATTCATCAATGAAATCAGTACCAGGAAATTCGATGCAACATCCAACATAAAAGGAATATCAATAGTTTTCACAAATGATATATTGATGAATCTTCCAAATTGTGGATGAATTCAGTTCTGAAACTGATGTGCTATTAGAAATAATAAAATTTCTTCGAAAACATCTTACAGTACACAATTGAACGTTTTCTAAAAATGAATCAATACTCGAAATGAATATTATTCAATGCCCTTCTCAGTATTAACAAAGGGGCTAGTTATTTTCTGGCAGGTTTTAGTCCATCAACCTACTGTGTAACTATAGTTGGGATGGGCGTGAGAAAAATTTTCTGTAATT
The DNA here is from genome assembly GCA_032362365.1 of Zygogramma bicolorata. Lineage (NCBI taxonomy): Eukaryota > Metazoa > Arthropoda > Insecta > Coleoptera > Chrysomelidae > Zygogramma > Zygogramma bicolorata. Next base: position 146,484 of record JAVJAQ010005951.1, read on the forward strand.
TTTCAGAATGCGGTAGCTCAAAAACCCAAAAAACTACGGAAGAAAACATTCATCCATCACAAAATAATATACTTATGTTATGTTTTTATTGCTTGGTCACCACTTCATAATACATTATACTTAAAGCTCGTGCGGGCATAAAGTTTGCTTCATGGCCCGCACGTACCAAAAGGACAATTTTTTTTCCTGCATGTTCACGTTTCAACTTTTACACTGTTTCCCTAGACACGATGGAATATAGTTAAAATCGAATGGAGTTTTCGATTTTTCCAAATATTCATATTGGTGATGCAAAAACAAACTACTAGGTATGATTTGAAAGTTTGTATGCACCGCGTGTGTAAATAGACTTATATGCTCTCGGGCAAGTTACACACCCCAGGGTCAGATGGTTTTGTAAGATCGTCGCCCTCAGGGCATACAGGATCACATTAGTTGGCATATGAATCACCATTCAATTTTAGATCTCATCATCATGAAACAATTGTTCGGAAAATATTTTTTCTACTCCCATGCGTATAGTCCACTTAACGGATAAGTAGGTGATTCCAGTCAATTGAATCATGATGATTTCATATCCACAAAAGGTAGGGTATGAATTCCACCAATCACAGAGAACAAAATATTTGTTTACCAGGGACAACCTTGTAGAATCGTCACAATTGTGATCTGTTTACTTACATCGACCCTTCACACCAATAGTGAACTGAAATTCTATAGTCCAAATGGCCTAGTTGGATAAGGCGAACGCCCTCTGAGACGGTCCACTTTATAGTCATTGGTTCTAGTCTCACCAAAACCGATTTTTTTTTACTTCATTTCAACGAATAAAATGTTATAAAATATCAACCTGGTCAAAAAAAAATCAACTGTATAACTCGAGCCACCGTATCCACTCTTGTACAAACTACTTATTTACATTAATATACAGCAAATTATCTAGTGGCTTCTGGTGTAAATTTTCTATGTTCTTCATTTGTCGTAGATAATTGAACATAGAATTTGTTCATGATCACGTTCGAACGTGCTATCAATAATTCGTTAAAAACTACTTTGTATACTCGTGTTTTTATGTCCTGTCAAGATCAATTCAATTTGTTTCTTTTCAGCTTCATTTGGCGGAGTGTACAGCCTCTTCATGGGATGCAGTTTGATAACAATCTTCGAAATTCTGTACTACTGTCTATTTCGCTTTGTGGTAAATTTGAAACTCGTTGGGAAAGTCGATTTGGATCTCGAGAAGACAAGCAGAAATGGAACTAAAGAATCGAGAAGCTTTCAGTTCGCTAACAGGGATTTTTACCACAATGACATCTTTCTGCCATAAAGAAAAACTGAAAATAGTCGTGGGTAATCATTGAATATCCGCTGTTTAATGGATATATCAGATCTTTTGCTTCGTTAGTCACAATCATCTCCAGATGATGCCATCTTATTAAGGCAAATATGCTGTGAGGAGTTTTAACAGTTTTGGAAACTGGTAGGAGAAAACTATTCGTCGGATACACAAACCACGAAGAAACCTAGAATGTAACAATTTCACTCAAATATATTTCAGATTCCGCTACACGTGTTTCGTTATAATTTCCTCCCTATCATCAACAACTGTCACATCTCATACTAGGGTTCTGGGATAAAATCTGTGGAGAAAATGTTTTTTGATTATCAATTATTGACCTCTACCTGTTCATCAAGAATTTATTTGAATGGCCTTCCATTAGATACCCGCACTCGCATGTTCAGCTTTGGCGTTCTTCTTGCTATCTCTACAGGACGATACTAAAACAAGTGGAGGTGCTGCCCCCTTGGCTAGTTCTCTCAGAAAACGTGCTGGCATTGGCTGTAATAGAAAGTGAGAATAGGTGATACGGTAAGTCGGAGGGATGCATTGGTCGTAAGACTTTAACGTGAACCCGTAAAAGTTTTTTACCATGTCGGGACTTGTGATCATAGACGACAAGAAAAATTACTAGGGATACGTTATAAGGTCCCGAATATTTAGGTGCTAGTTTTTTCCGCAAATGCTTTCTCCTCCGAGGACAAATGGCGTTCCCGTTTCATAACCTGGTCTCTCGAGTGGCATCTCCATTTCCCGTGACGAAAGTTGTAGTGGCGGCCTTGATTGATGGAAGATTTGGCCAAGTTCGTGCGTACGAGATCTAAAGTGTCCTGAAGGAGCTGTAATCGTTTGAAGTGTTCGAAAGTTTGTTCTGGGGGAGTGTCATTATTATCCGAATTATCATCAACGTTGGTATCGCGATACATTACTTTAGGTAACTCTTACTCTCGTCCAAAATCCAGGAACAACGGAGAGTGACCAGTGGAGTCAAAGCGAAGGTGTGCTCGGGCAAGTGCTGGTCCTGAGCGCGATGATCATTTCCACAGAACTGGCCCAATATCTTTTGGTGAACTATTATCGGCATTATCGCTTATAACGATTTTAGGACAGCCAAAACGCGTAATCACTTCTTCATATAAGGCTTGGGTGACAGCCTTGGCGCTTGCTCTTCGGATCGGGCGACATTGTACCCACTTTGTAAAGCCATCTTGGAACACTACCAGAAGACGGTTACCTCGATGGGACCGAGGAAGAGGTTCTACTAGGTATGCTTATACACTCCCACGAATGCCTGTTGGTCGATGGCTGCATCATGCATCATCTGGGACGGTTTGTATTTCTGACAAGACATACAACCTCGAACATACTTGACGACTTCACGGAACATCCCGGCCAATATAACACTTTGCGATCCGAGCGGTGGTATTAGTAATCCCCAAATAACCGGCGCTTGGCATATCATGTGTCTCTTTCAACAAAGCCGGTCGTGCCGACAGAGGATGGGACAGTTCTGGGTCATTAAGATTGGCTGCATCCCAGAAAGAGCGGTGAAGACGGTTACCGCGTATGCAATAATCGGGAAGGGCGGTGGAGTCATTCAGTACATCTTCCATGCAAGGAACCAACGGAGTAATTGATGGTCTGTCATTACCGTAAAATGGTATATGGTCACAATTATTCAAACCAAAATGAGCAAAAAGCTCAAATTTCTTCATGAGCAGCGAATAAGATTCTCCAGAAGATATTCTGGAGAAATGATCAATATCGGGCTAAGCCAAGCGCCCTGGATTAAGGAAGGACGCATACAAGGACTCACTATGGAATCGAATAAGTTGCGTTATTGTAATACACATGACAAACCAGAAGCAACGATACTGCTTGGAGCTAATACAAAATTCATTGAATGGTAATGGTTCGGATTTCCATTGTCTATATTACTAACTCTATTGGAAGCTACTGCTGCTACTGCTGAGAACGAAAGAATGAAAATACAAATCAAATAGGAATATCAAATCCAAAAAAAAGGTTGGCATATAGTTTTTTGTCAAAAATAAAATTGATTGTTTGATTGATCAAAGAAAATTATTTTGTGACAGAAAAACTGAGATATCGAATATGAAATATAGGTCAAAAAAATGCAAATAAAGAAATAAATGAATTAATATTGTGAAAAGAAAACTGGGATATCAAATATAAATTATTGGTCAAAAAATTTAGGAATGTATGAAATAGTATAAATAAATGTTGAAACCAAGTTTCAAGTTGAGTGTCCTCACGACATTTCGATTACTAGTATACGCAATCATCTTCGGGTGATGACTGACAATATTTCGAGGTATGGTCGGTAATAAAGACCGGATTTCTCTATGGTGGGGAAAGGGTGGTATTGATAATGAAGCGCACGGGTGCTACTAGTAGTGCGCTGATCGGTTTTCAGCGGCAAATGAATGTATTGGCGTGAGATTCTCTTACATCGAGTCGAAGTCGGTCCTTGCCTTGGATGAACGGTTTCCACACATTGCGGATCTCCACGCTGGGGTGACTGAATGTGTCGTTGTTGAGAATGTAGGCAGCTTCCATGTGCTCCATTTCCAATGGTCTTCTGGGTTTCTCCGATGTTGGATTTGCCCAACTCGCATGGTATTCGGTAAATGCAGTTGTTGGTGTCGCTGTTTTTATCCGATGGTCGAATTTTTGTGTGCTGCCTGCGTATTGTGTTCTCTGATCGAATATTTCCCTCATATATAAAATGTCCCATAAGAGCAATGCAATTATCGAAAACCTACAGCGGTAATTGCATTGTATCAAGTCACCATAACAACACATTTGAAACCGTATCGCTAGACGTCAGTATACAACACAAATAAATGTCAGATAGACTTCAAAAATAGAAAGACATTTCGCGTTTAGGTGAGTACTCCATACAATCTATAGAGGAAAGTATAAATGAACAAAAAATAACATTTCCTTGAGAATTTCTTTATTCGTGAAATATTCCAATGAATTACATTCGTGTATAAAAATGACCAGATAATTCTGTATTCAAGCGTGATATCTTATACAAATTGCATTCGGTTATCTTCATATTTTGTAAAAGAGACAAAATATGAAAATAAACTCTTGCAATTTTTAGATATCACGCTTTCTTGCAAAATTATCGGTAATTTTTATGCACTTATAACCGAAAACAGACTCGGACGTTGTATTTTCCTCCTATCTCCTTGATCCTCTCTGAAAATCCTCTCACGTAGGGGGTGGTAAGAAATTGATGTTCCAATATCTCCTTGGTCTTTCTTTGGTTCGTCCGGGCCAATGCCTGATCCACTAGCTTCTTCGAGTAGCCGTTCTTCTGACGTCCTTCCCTGTTGTTCAGTTCCTTTGTTGTTGAAGAGATTGATTGCCCCATCAATCAGAGACTTGATTGATACTCACTTGGGACTGCAAATGTACCTCGAGCCAACTGGCACAAGGTAATCAAGTTCACTTAGGCATCAAAGGAAATGAGGTAGCAAAAGAGGGCAAACATCCCTTTTTCTGGACCGTACATATTTTGTGGGCTTTCAAAATGCCACATGAAGGAGGAACTCCGCTAATGGGCATTTGATCGATCTAGACGTCACTGGACTAGGGTCCCAGGACAAAGACAAATTGAAAGGTTGATTAGCCCTTCGCACAAAAATGCTGAACAGCAAAGAAAAATAAAAAGACACCAACTCAGTAACTGCTCTGCAATGTCCATAGAGGTACCACCTCAAGAAAAAGCTGCCAAAACTATCAATTGTGTACCAAGTATCAAATCAATCTGTCGACAGGGTCGAATTTTAAATACTGAATTCGTCCCATTAAACTGGGCAAGATGATTTCAATAGACCATTGAGTGATTTGAGAGGCACGGCATGTTCAACAATCATGAATATTTCGACTCGATGTGTGCCTGAAAAAATTGAAGTCTATGGTATCTAGTGGAATGATAAAAAACAGTGCATCCTGCAATGCTCACATGAGAAAGTAGCGAACATTAATGAGAGCTTATTGAAAAAAAGTTGAAAATAATCCCCAAGCCTTCATCCAATCAATTAAAAGACATGAAACGCTACTCCAGAGTATTTCGAAATGAGATCTAAAAGCATATTATGAAATGTGTGCTGCAAAAGTTATTTGAAGCGCTGAAGTTCTATTCCTCATGTAATTACAAGTCAGTTCCCGATGTAATTAAAGTTCATTTTAGTTTTAATTGGAGTACAATTCCTCTGGGGATGAATGTAAAAAAAGAAAGTCAAAGAGTGCTCTAAAAGTGTCTAGTTAGCGGTTTCAGTGCAAGGTAGATTCAACATTTCTCGAAAGACTGAAAATTTTCGAACAGTCAACATATGAATGTAGAGTCAGTAACGGCCTGTCATAATAGGTTGAAACATTCATACCGCGTTAACACAGATGTGACTGATTCACTTAATAAAAATCCCCCGATATAGAATATTTCTTACGAATCCAAGTCATAATGGAACTATTCGTTTTCGAGGGAAACCATTTATAACGTTAATGGTCTCCAGCATGGATTATTGTAGGTCGCCTTCATATAAAAAAAATCTTAAAATAACTTTTGAACATCGTATCTAGATAAGATGTCTGTCTCTTGTTTCGATAGAAACGATGTGATTATTTGTAAATCTTCTGAAAAAATGCAGTGTTCATGGTGAAAGGGAACATCCCGAAAATAGTATTTGAATGTGGCGAATAGATACTAACAAAAGTCTCTTGACCAGGTACTGTACGATAATGATATAAATTTCAAGACCGGAGATACCAGACTTCCACCCAAACAATCAGTAGGACCAAGATTGTTACTTTTTCAAAAATCAATCATTTTAACACAAAACTGATATTATTCGCAAATGATATGAGTGGGGTATTAGGGTGATTGATCTCCCATAAAAAAACTTATTTTTCACATCAATGGTTTCAATCTCAATCATATAACTTTTTCTTCTTCTAATCACACTAGTTAGTTGTTTTTTCGAAAGTGAAAAATGCAATTAGTTGTGAATAATGAATCAAACTTAGGTGAGATCACTTTCACTGCTTAGGCAGAAAAAGTAATTGATTTTAGTGCTAGCGATAGTAGAAGTTGAACAAGTTGAGATGATTTTAGGATGAGAAAAGAACGCCAACTTCATTGTTTAAAGAAAACGGTAGTTGTGTGTGGAACTTGATTACTGACGAGAAGAAAAGTTCAGCTGTAGTGAATTTTCGGGTCTTAATGGTGACATTTCGCCCATTTCCTTTGCCAAAATACTGGGATACGACATTATTACAATTTTATTCCTAGAAAGAGGTGATTATTTGTCTACGCCGATCTGAAATCATATATCATCGTCTAAACCAACCTAGTCGGATCCGTACTCCCCAGTGCTCCGATCCAGTGGATGCTTTTAAAATTAACCAATTACCACTTTCCACACTGCGGGGTAAGCGATCACTGGCTCTGAGCATTGTGAGTCCTGAGCAGACATAATGAACCGAGAATAACGACATCCTGTATCCCGGCGGACCGAAAACTCAATAATGAATATCGTCTTAGTTTGGTTATTTGTATTATCTTAATTACTATTATTCGTTCGAAGGTCTCTTTCCACTGCTCCGACCAAGTGGGCGGGCGCGCTAGTAGTATCGACCAATAACCACTTCTCCGGAAATCGTAAGTCCAGAGTAAACGTAACGACTTAAACCAAAAAAGGCTTCAATTCACCCAAGATGGGTTTCCTTGTGCCTCCGGTATCCAGGAGTGCCTCTGGTCTCCAGGGGTGCTGCAGTTATATCCTCGAGTTTTCCTGAGCGCAACGGACAATCACATTAGTGAGATGCAGAAAAAACGAGGGCACGGGAATTTATCTGAAAAACATTTGTGATGGTCGGCTCTGTTTGGAGCCTAATTTCACCCAATTTGATGGTGGAGTGAATCCTCCAGAGCCGTATCAGTACAGCATAGCACTCGAGTACGTTCAACTTGAAATTTGGTTTCAACATGTGTTTATATAAATTCATATTTAATATCAAATCTTTTTGATTTTTCATATTCGATATTTAATTTTTGTCATATAATTTTTCTATTAATTGGACTTTATTTTCTATTCGTTGACCGAAAAATTAATTTTAACATTTGATTTTTGTATGGAATTGTCCGCATAAGAAAAATGTGATACCACGAGAATTTAGTGAAACCCAATTTTCTAGTATATCATTCACAAATTCATAATTTCATCCGAACAAAATTAAAATTAATGATAACCTAAGTGATGTAGGTTCATCAATCACTATTCTTCAGTCAATTCAACATTGTTTTTCAATACGGCACGCAACTCATTGAATAAATATGACATTATATTATTCGTTCCAAAAGAGAAAATTCTAAATCCATTTGTATCGAAACTATCTGGGATTCACTCTCTCGGCGTACTTGAACTTCTTTCGAAAACTTGTTTCTCGATTCTTAATTTTTGCGCCAAGTGAACCAGGTTCGCCTCTGTATTGGCAGTTTTTGTTTTCTCATGTATGTCACTTCTACTTTTCACCAACCGAACGAAGCCACTGTGAGGGTGAACTTGTATGTGGGGTACAAAAGTTGACGGTGATAATTTTGATAACGTATCGCCATTGCTGAGGTATAACCAATCAAATGCGTGCTAACTGAATGATAGCGCATCCGCTGAATAACAAAAGTTATCAAGAATTCTTCGTTATTTCAAATTAGATTGAAATGACAGCATTGAGTCAAGCACCTGAGCAGAATGTAGCATAGATATTAATTTATTTTCATAGAGTTCTAGGAGTCACTGCATTTCTTCGTGTAATTTTTTCTGAACAGATGCTCGTTGGCTCCATTTATACAAATTTTGAGTGATGAAACGCGAGGATTTTTAAAATTTTCGATGCTACATAAAAAATTACAATTGATGGAAGTCTGAATTGAATTAACAGAAAGGAAAAATTTGCTAACTTAAATTATAATCGTCTTCCTGAAGAGTTCTTCATTGGCAATCGATGATCTTGAAGCATTCTCTCAGAGTTTTTCTCCACGAATTCGCAGCACTGGGCATTTCGTTGATAATCACAAACACCCAACGCCTTGTTGAAGAGTAAAATACCAGGACATTTCATGACGTGAGATCCAGATGGTCCGCACAACAGAAAATTCCTGAAATTAATATTGAATCATATTTCATGATGAAAAGTACCCAATAACACAAATAATTCCGGAATTATGTTGTTAATCGTCCGGAAGGAATATTTTAACTAATTGAGAACTAATATTCTCGAAAGTTTCAAAACAAGTGTTATTCTATTTGATGATATTCTGGGATCTTTTCCCAATTGGACAGCTGAATTCTGGAACTCCTTGCCTTACAAACTTGAAAAATTCGAAGAGAATGTTAATTCGTATCCCCTGTCCCTTGTTTCACGCGGCAATCTTTGAACATTACAGGGCTTTCCTTTCTTGTGAATCTGCCCAGCCCAGCAGATGCTCTCGGAATATTCATCCAGGAGCCTCCGTGCAGAAGGTTCCCTTTGGAACCATCAATCTGCAATCCAATGCATGTATGTCTCCAAAGGCTGAAAATTACCAGCAGAAGTCATGGTGTGTCTACCCGTGGATTTCAGTTTCGACCTATGGGGATCATCGGCACGGCGATAACCGCATTAGAACAAACTTATGTGTTGTTGTCACTTTTGTTGATAATATATATATATATATATATATATATATATATATATATATATATATATTCGAACGAGTAAGGAATTAACAGATTAACAGGAATTTAGTCATTGAAGCCATTCTGCCCTCGGGCATGTAAATTCAGTGTCGATGAGTTGTTTATTTTTGTAAGTAAAGGTTTCAATGAATGATTGTGGTTCTGAGTGAATGTGTGATTAAATAAAGTTTTTATTTGTATTTTTACCAACTGATTTCATATTGGTTATCATAAAGAGTATCTGAGCTATATTAACCATCAGGAAGGAGCAAATTCGTTTTTCCCGACATAGTAGAGGTCGCCACGCTTCAATTTCGAATATCCATTCTTCATAATGAATCGTGAAGTTTCGTTATATTATAAAGTTTTTTAGCGAAATTTTGTGATAACCACATGAACAGTTGTTTTGAGTATTTGGGTGTGTGAGATGTGTGATTCTACTCCAGTATATATATATATATATATATATATATATATATATATATATATATATATATATATTGATATTCGAGTGAACATTTTAATGAGTGACAGTTGTTCAAATGATATATTGAAAGGTATTTTTGACTCAGGACACGTGATAAATCATTTTCAACTGCTTTCTCAAAGATGCTCCACTGAATAAAATGGATTTCGGAAAAGTATAGATTTGCAACCTGTTCGGATCAATGATTCGCAAACAGAGATCTCTCCGAGAAGTCATTCATAAACTTAGAATTTTTGCAAATTTCAACATAAACAATATGGATTCTTTCGCATTATTGAAAACTCGAATTATATAAATCAATTTATTGACAAAATAGTTGAGGCTTTCGCGGCCGAGGTTTTCAGTATCACTACTTTTATTCGGGTTTGGAGGCCGTCGTTTTTTGGAATTTCTTCCTGACGTTTCGCTAGCTCGAGTGGCTAGCTTCTTCAGAGGTTCATTCATCTTGGAATTCACTCCGATGACTGGAGATTGTTTCTTCGCAAGTTGTATTTATGCCGATTCAGGTAGTTTGCGGTGCTAATTATTCCATTCGGATTCGGGGAATTGTCATTAATATTGATTACCTTGTTTACTTCCTGTGGGTTCGGAGAATAATCATCATTAATATCTGAAGAACTACCTGCAGTTATTATCGATTTTCTTAAAATGGGATTCCATATTCGGTTGAGGTTGACAGCTTCTTCTTTTCTGTTGAAATTATTCGTGTGTTTGTGGATTTCTATTGCCTCCCGAACCAGTCGGCTATGGTATCCCTGGTTGGGTGCAATCAGTTTTGCATTTTCAAACAGAATCCTGTGGTTTCCCTCACTAAGTGCGTGTTCCGCCACAGCCGACTTGTCAATTTGCCCTAGTCTGCAGTTTCTCTCATGTTCCTTTAGCCTAGTTCCCATGGATCTTTTGGTGGTACCGATGTATACCTTCTCACAGGTGCACGGTATGCGATAAACCCCTGCTGCAGACAGTGGATCTCTTTTGTCTTTAGCCGATCTGAGGCTCTGTTGAATCTTCTTTGTGGGTTTAACAACATAAAAACTGTATTTAAACCCATGAGAGCTTACCCTAAAGTTTATGGAGATGATGATATGTTTAGTGAATAAGTCGAGACGTATAAGGAATAGTGATGATATTTCAAGAGTATTCTGCGCAACTCGATAAAAAAAATTATCGCCGTAAAAGACAGGGCAATAAAGAAAGAAGTGTGGAAAAATAAGGTGAAAGATGCATAATAATGCAGTGTTTTTACTATGGTGTCATTAGTTTTGAAAGGGTCAGATTCGTCAAATCAAAAAGAAAAGAAGTTTTTTCATTTAATTATTACTATTGAAAATACTGAGAGTGAAGAATATCGTGTATCATTTTTGAAATGACAACTTGAAATATATGTTCTTCATTATTTTGTGAATCAAGCTGATTTTTTGTAATATCTGTTTGATTATTTCACCCAGCTCTGAACCAGAATAACTCATTTCTCCGAAACAGGTGATAAATGATCATCAAAGATTTTGCTGACTTGTCAACAAAGCACAAACAATTAGTTCAACGACCCGATTCGAAAAATATTTCACTCGCAAAAAGACTTAACCAAACGACTTCATCGAAATACTTTGAAGGTCTAGGTTTTGTTGAGATAGCAGATAGGGCATCTTGGGAGGAATTCAAGGATTGTGTTCAGATATATAGCATTTTGCTGTTTTTCGGTATTTGTAAAACTATCCATTCTTTATAGTTCCTAACGATGGAATCCATTTTTAATGATGGGGGCCATCATTCAGAACCGGGGGGGCATATGTCGTATGAAAGGACCTAATGAAAAACTTCTTGAGCAGGTCGCAACATTGACATACATATACACATTCATTGCCATGGGCTGATACACGTTCAATTGTTTTGGCAATAATTCGGGAATTAACAAATAAGCCTACGAACGGGTAAGTTTTGAGTGAATGTGTTCGAATAAAGTTTATATATATATATATATATATATATATATATATATATATATATATATATATATATCTGTATCTGTAGAGTAGGGAGGGTGAGTATAGACCCACAGCACTTAGGCCACAATATGGCCCATTGTACATCCTCCCAAGGAGTCGCCCTCCTAGGACATTGTCCATCCTGCCTTATCCAGGAAGGAGGACAGGTCACCAGGGGACATCTCCTTAATATCGGCAGGTGTAGGCCAAGACTCACCGAACACACACTCTCTTATCGACGATAGCTCCAGACATTCGCATAAGACATGCCTGACAGTTTCATCTTCCTGTTCACACATCCTGCATAGAGGTGTGTCCACTAGCCCCATAATATGGAGGTGTTTCCTTAGTTGACAGTGTCCAGTCAGAAATCCCACTGTTAAACGTAGGTTCTTCCTGGTCATCGCCAAATATTTATTTGGATCCAGCTTCTCAGGGTCGCCCAGGGTGATCCTGGCAAAACTGCATCCTTTGGTTTCATCCCATCTTTTGAGGGTTTGAGTATGGGTGTAACGTTTGGCTAGTTCCGCAATTGTCGAAGTCGTCAAGCCATGGGTGTCACCTGGTCCCAAAATGTTCATTCCAGCCGCCATCCTGGCCAAAGAGTCAGCAATGCGGTTACCTTTGCTCCTGTCGTGCCCTTTCACCCACCTTAGTACGATATTATTATCTACCGAGGCGTTAGCTAAATCTTGATGGCACTCTAGTGCTAACCCTGAGATAATACGTTGTCTATTCAAGGTTAGTAGGGCTTGTCTACTGTCAGTGTAGATTATTATGTCTTTGCCAAAAATTCCTTTTCTGGTTAGCTCTTTTGTGGCGATTGAGATACCAGCCAGTTCTGTTTGAACCACGCTGGTATTTTTTCCATTCCCCACTTAATCCTTAGGCTAAGTGATCTAGAGTAAACTCCACATCCTGATCCTTCTTTGGTTTTTGAGCCGTCTGTGTATATGCGTATTGCATTTGCAGCATCCGCCTCAGTGTTCTGTTTTATTTGTATTTTGTAGGGTTTATTAAACACAAACCTGGGTTCAATTGCGTAACTGGCTGCCTGTAGCAGAGGCACCGCAGTGAGTGCCTCCCTCCACAGGCCCCGCCTCAGTTGACCCATTCCTACCTCGGGGTTTACACCAGCCGTGCGCAATCGTAGCAATATATATATATATATATATATATATATATATATATATATATATATTTCGGAATGACTTCGAAATGGAAGTCGAAACGTCGAACAATCGAAGAAAAACCATCAACGGATATAAACCCCGAATAAACAATTTTCTCATGGAAGATCCGAGGGAAACAAAACATCCAGTTTCAGAAAGCGATATGTCTGACGCAGAACAGACAATGGAAGTTAATGTTTTGTCTTGCTTGAGAGAGGTATCATAAAGAGCCAGTATCTCTGACGCAGAACAGACAATTGAAGTCAATGCTTTGTCTTGCTTGGTTATTCCGTAAGAGGGGTAACTAGCCAGGACGGTATTGACATATATTTGTCTAACAGTTCTTGATAATGGCTTCGAAATGGAAGTCGAAACGTCGAACGATCGAAGAAAAACCATCAACGGATATAAACCCCGAATAAACAATTTTCTCATGGAAGATCCGAGGAAAACAAAACATCCAGTTTCAGAAAGCGATATGTCTGACGCAGAACAGACAATGGAAGTTAATGTTTTGTCTTGCTTGAGATAGAGGTATCATAAAGAGCCAGTATCTCTGACGCAGAACAGACAATTGAAGTCAATGCTTTGTCTTGCTTGGTTATTCCGTAAGGGGGATAACTAGCCAGGACGGTAATGACATATATTTGTCTAACTGTTCTTGATAATGACTTCGAAATGGAAGTCGAAACGTCGAATGATCGAAAAAAAACATCAACTGATATAAACCCTGAAGAAACAATTTCCGCATAGAAGATCCGTGGAAAACATCCAATTCTTATTATAAGAATAACCTAAAATGGAAGGCTGGCCGGCCGGATGAAAAAATAAAACGTAATGAAGCTGATGTCTCGAGTGTGTTTTGGCATTTTGAGGATTCTGAGACAAGCTATACGCGCTACATCGAAGGGGTTGAAATGGAGGTGATGACATGCTGTGGAACTTGAGAATCTGAAATCTAATGGTGAATGCACTATTGTTTGACCACAACGTGAAATTAGTTTTTGTTGTCTGAGCTGGTTGATTATCTACTGTAATATTCATTAAATTCTATTCCGAACTTATGCGTGATCCACTTTGTAAATGGATCACAAATTTTCTTGGAAAGTATTTTACCATATCTGGTTCATCGATAGAAAAATCTCATAGAATATTTTCCTGAAATTTTGAATAATTTCTTTCACCTCATTGATATTCCGAATGGTAATATTTTTGAACGATTTTTGGTTCATGCAGTAGCAAGTACGCAGTAGCAGTTTCATAATTCAGATTCGCCCTGGTTGTGAGGAAGTGCTTTTTTGGATTCTTTGGGAAGCTCTGTGAAAAACTTGTAAACATGACCTGTCCAGATATGAGAATATGTTCGTTATTCTCTTCAGTACTAACTTCTTGAGAACATTTCATTATTTTACTTGATAAGCCAGACTTTCAATAGAGTGCTCTCGACCATCAGAGATACCCAAGAAATCGCTCTCAAAGCCTGGCAAAAACTGATACGGGTGTTCTACCTCTGCCTCAAAACGGTGAGTGATTAATGTTGTACGATGTCTCTACCCTATGTAGATGAAACACAAAAGTATTCAGTTGACGAAAACTAGATAGATACCCTTTTATATACTCTATATAGAGCTGTTATTATTTTTGCTGATTACACTCACCTACAATCGGCTGCTGGCTGTGTTGTGCCACCACCAGGGACACACCTTTGGTCTGCCACTCTCGTCGTTGGAGCTTCCCTATCACTTTTGAAGTCACAAGTGAGTGTTTTTTTATTCAAGTAGGTATCAGGTGGACATGTAACCAACAGTGGCTTCTGTAAAGGGTTGATCCTCACGAAGGCATTTTCGTTCAAAATACTCTGGATTGGTAAGAGCGGATCTTCATTGGAAATTGTGTACGAATTGGTAGCTGCCACGAATACAGCAACTGCGAACGGAAATATTTGAATGTGTAATAAGTGGTGAGAGCAAAACAACATTTGAAAGCTGGGAGCATCCTTATAATGAGGGAGTAAGGAAAAAATGATTATGATCGAGGTTTAAGGATGGTTGCAAAAAATAAACGTTCTGGGCACTCGCAAAGTGGAATCTTAGAATAGTCTTCTCTGTTGAAACTTGTTGCTTGTCTTAGTAGCTGATTTGAATGATTCTCAATTATGCCTAATTTGGGGGTGGTGGCACTTTTCTGTTGAACTGTTATTATTTTGTTTTTTCTGATCGGTGATTTGATTGTTTCGAATCAACTAAGAAGCATTTGGCACATTCCCAATGCTTTTATTTGCGATGTCTGTTAGTTGTTAATATAATTTCGTCATCCAGGTCTAGTCTTGCCCATCAAGAAGAATAGAAGAAACGTAACATGACAAAAAAAAATGAAAAGATAGCAATACATTTTCTCACCTGTAATCAAAAGAGAGTTTGCCATATCAGTGTGATACTCATTCACTAATGAATAATCGCAATTTTGATAATGAAAGGAATACTTATCAGGTATAGATTGGATTAATTTACACCTTTTATCGGCGGTGATTGCGAAAAGAGATGGCATCAAAGGTATATATTTATGATACCGAGACAGGTTATTCCGAGTACAGGGTGTTCTCAAAAATAAATGTTACCCAACTTATGAATGTAATATGTTAAGAATGTCTTCGAGGTTCGAATTCAACAAAATGTAGCATTTTTAAAATACCCCAAAATTCATTGTTTGGGTTTTCTTTCCTCTGGAGAAGAAAAAGAAAAAGCTTCTTATTCTTATATTGTCTGTCAATTTTGCTTCTTTGAAATATTGCAGTTACCTATCGGGGAAAATATACTCATTTGCCCTATGAATAGATATCATAAGAGTTTGAAGCTCTATCTTGTCCAGAGTAGGGAAAACAAGAACAAAAACTGCTGCCAGGACATTTCTTCCTCCTCAAATGACATTTTGACGAAATCTTTTTAAATATACATGATTGTAAATTCAATACCTCTTGAATATAAAATTGAGTGAAGGCATATCAATAAGTATTGGAAACTGGTTAACCAGACGTTTATATTTCTATCACATTTTTTGAATTTTATATTTCCCTTTCCCACTCTTACGAGTTTGCCCAGGAGACGAAGCCTTATATGGTGCATTAACTCTCTATTGACGCGACCAGATGAGTCGGAGAAGTGGGCATATGAAATGAAATATAGAAATGTTCTGTATCGAAAGGGCACATATTACAATGATTCCTACTTTCATGAACACGAAGTTATTTACAGCTTATCCATTTCAGGTTGGCACGGATTTATTGATGTTAATGCACATGACTGAAATTACAATCTGAGACAAAATTTTCCCATAAAAGTGAATTGAAGTTATTTTATGTCGAAATGAATTTCTAGTAGGTGTTTATTGTTCATAACGATAAATAATCTATCATCATCATTCACGATAGTACCTATCATTGAACAACTCACACTAAGTGAGATTGTGCGCAATATCGCATAAAAGCGATGTATCATTGACATCCAAGGTTTCAATATTCTCAATGAAACAGAGAAATGATTTTCATTAAATGAAACCGCCTTTAGCATTCGTAAAGTTTTGCAAAATATTTTGGATGATTATCACGTGGTATATGTGAAATGACAGCAAAAATATGATTGGCTGAAACAGAATTTCCTCCTCAACAAAGTTATCGATATTGAAAAATATGAACAAAAGTATTGGCTTAAGTGCCTTCCTACTTGGACCATTCCAGAGGGAGATGCTCATGCAGTCAAAGGAAAGGTCGTGTAATATATGAGTGGATTGAACGGTTCCAACCTTTCCATGACGAACGC